>JANEYF010002904.1:0-52500 GCA_029963845.1 Rhamnusium bicolor | reverse complement strand
AGAGCAAGTGACAGTTATTGCTACTATTTTTATACTTTATATTGCAAACGTTTTATTATAAATGGGTTTTTAATATTAAAAATTTATTTTATTCCTAACTTGATTTTCTAACATTTTGTTTTTGAAACATAGGTATTTATTTGTGTTTTTGGGAGAATATCTCCTCTCGTTAGTTGGCCCCGGCCTCGACAAGTCTAAATCCGGCCCTGTGCTTGTTTCAATAAGAGCGCAAGATTTGAATTGAGCGCCAGTTTGGCTGTCATGATGTCACAAGATTATGACATGCCAGGTCGATAGGAGACAGATGAGATTAGTAAACATGGAGCATTACACGATAGAACAACGCGTCCTGATTATTAAACATTATTATCAAAATGGTGAAAGTTTGATTGCGCCACGATTCGTAAAGTGCGTCCAATTTTCGGTCGAAATAATATTCCTATCTACAGTGAAAAGAGTAATTGAGAAATTCGAAAGTACTGGTTCGGTTAGTGATGTGAAACACACAAGACGAGCTCGTAGAGGTCGTTCAAAACAAAACATTATGGCAGTTCGCGAGAGCGTGGCCGAGAGTACAGGGACGTCGATTCGTCATCGTGCACAAAAATTGTACGTTATAACAGCTACTCTTCAGCGTATTCTCACTAAAGATTTGTATCTCCATGATTACAAAGTCCAATTGACTCAACAACTTCTGCCAACAGACCATGCACAGCGAAGAGAGTTCACCAATTGGATCCTTGAACAACAAGAAATGAATGCCGATTTTGCGGACAAAATCATTTTCATTGATGAGGCCCATTTTCACCTCGATGGCTTCGTTAATAGGCAAAACTGCCCCATTTGGGGCTCAGAGAATCCACGAATGATTCATGAGAAAGCAATGCATCCAAAACGTGTCACTGTTTGGTGTGCATTGTGGTCTGGAGGAATCATTGAGCCGTTTTTCTTCAACGACGAGGCAAGTAATGCAGTAACGGTGAATGGCGAACGTTATCGTGCTATGATAAACCCAGTTTTTGTGCCTCAATTGGAAGATATTGCTCTCGACGACATGTGATTTCAGCTGGACGGTGCCACTTGCCATACCGCCCGTGAAACATTAACGGACTTGCACGAGTATTTTCCTGGTCGTGTCATCTCTCGGTTTGGTGACCAGAATTGGCCGCCACGCTCTTGCGATTTAACACCTTTGGACTCTTGGCTGTGGGGTTATCTGAAGTCACAGGTTTATGCAAACAAGCCCACGACCACCGAAGCATTGAAGGCCGAAATTAGACGATATATCAACGAAATACCGCCACATGTATGCAACACCGTTATTCAAAATTTCGCATAAAGAGTACGCATGTGGCGGCCATTTACCAAATGTGTTGCATACATAACTCCCAAATGTCTACATTATAACTCAATAAATATTTCAATACTTTGATACAGAAAACCATGTTTTATTGAACCTAGAAATATTGCGCTCTTATTGAAACACTCTTTATAACTTTGACCTTAGTGACAGAAAAAACAACAGAATGAACTGATATTGCTTGCCATTAGAAAAGCATTATAAAAAAAATAATAGTCTTGTCTAATATATTGACTATGTATTACTGGCATTACATTGATTTTTAAATGCTTAGACAAATGGCAGGTTTCTCAACAAATATTTTACAAAATGTCAGTACTTTTCACAAATTTAAAATATTTGTCTTCTTTAAACATACACCCTGTGTACATATGTACATATAAACCAGATTAATTTATCAGTGTTTTATTAAATTAATTTATTGTAATGAGGCTTCTTATAATAATTAATTGATATGCACAATTCACCGAAAACTATCAACCTAAAGGCTATCGAGAGTTCAGCTAAACATTATTTTTCTCCAAGAAAATAACAAACCAATTATTACGTAAGATAAAATGTACTTAATTTGTTATTGATAATTATAAATGACATTAACGTACAGTACATAAATGTTGAACAAACAAATGGAAATACGTACTAGTTTTCTCAGAAGTAATTCGTAAAGAAAGTGGCCTAAATATATTTAGAAACAATGGACACACACCCAACATCCGAGTACGCGAGGATTAATTTCTGGTTTAGAAATAATCTCAGCTCCTCAGCCGGGGATCGACCCAGGACTTCGGGGTCAGAGGCAAGTATTCTTAACGCTCGACCACAAAGCAATATGTCTGCTTTAATTTGATATGTAATTTTTCCTTAATGTGGATTCCGCAGGCACAGTAATATTACTGTACTTTTGTTTGAAATGAGGGTCATCTAGTTTGGTCCACGAAATGTTACACACCGCCATAATTTTAACTAAATCTGAATTAAATCGTTTTTATCTTTCATTCTCTCACACGTGTTTTATGATTTTCAGTTGCAACATGCTGTAAAACCTGTGTTTTCACTGTATATAACAGTATTTGCTCACAAGTGTTACACCAAAGTTTTGTGCCATTAACCTCTAACTCTGGGAAATCCTTTATCCATTGTTCTACAGCAACTCTTCGAAGGGGAAGTGAACGCGACATTTTCAAAATGTTCCTCGACCATATTCTCTGATTTAAAAAGTATAGATACCCGCTGCGTTCACAGGTTGACTACTGGCAAATGTTGACAGAAAAATATCTAATTTCGTACTAGAATCTTTTTGAAATTGTACCAGATTTGCTTAAAGTGTACCAGATTTTTTTTAACCTTAATTATTCGCAAATTGCAAAGTATCGTTTTTAAAGATATTGGCTAAAATCTGTAAACCGCTAACAGCGATTTATAGATTTAAGTTGGGTACTTGATGAAAACGCACACTTAACTTGACCTAGATAAAAATATTCCCTTTTTATTTTCTACATCTGTTTATTTTTAAATTGATATTGTTTTATGCTTTAATGTAGAGATAGGGAGGGAGCGATTACTTTTAAGTAGATATAATATTATATTATAAACTGTAAATGTACTAAATACCTAAAATTGTTTCTTTTCACCTGCTTATTGTAGTAGGGACTGCGTTACTTAGTTTTTGGCGTATAACAAGAGTGGATACGTTTTATGAGAACATCAAAATTTATACCGCTTAATTTTGAATTAAAATACGCGATAATTCCTGTTGCCAATACATCCGTTCCAATCCAGTCACTTAAGCCAAAAAAGAGGATCAACCTCGGAATGAGAGATAATAAGCTGTAAACTTGTATAAACCATTATTTTGGCGTTCTAAAAGTTGTCGCAAAAGTCTCATAAAATCTCGTGTCCGCGTCTTAAGATATTCAATGTCAAAGGTCACAAAAATCGGTTTTTTGCAAATATCTCGCTTCCTATGGTTTTAATGCCATTTGCATTTATTATAAAAATTGTAGAGAATAAGATTCTCTACAACTTTTGTTCCAAACATTTTTTATATACTCAACCGTTTTTGAGATAGAGGGCGGAGAGTACGCCGCGCTACCTATTCACAGCATAATGCAAGGTCAACCGTAAGTCCCGGTAAATAATACGCCGTATAAAGTCTATAAATCATTAAAAAATATATAATTATGAATAATTTGCATTGTTTATTAATTAATACATTATATTTAATAATATTTTTCATTTATCGAATATATATTTATTTAATATTACTTACCTTTCCGTGTAATCAACTGCAAGAATGGTTGTGATTAACGCTGCGGATGCAGGAAATCGGGGTTTCATGTTCTTTAGCTTGTGGCCAGTGTAATGGGCAAGCGTGCCTCAATGCTTCACCGTATCAAAGCGATCTCGATGAATATAGTACATTTGACCCCGAAATTTTCGAAGATCCTTGACAACGAAAATGATGATATTGAATTGGAAATTTTCGAGCGACCGGAAGACGATGATGAAGAAGAAGAAAATTAATACTCAAGTCTTTCTAATTATAAAAGTTTTTGAAAAACCTCCCCACATTTGAACTTCAACTGTAATAAATATATGAAAAAGTATTTCTAAATAAAGATATAATTAAAATGTATTTACTCTATTCTTTTTCTACTTAAAATATAATTAACATATATATTAGAATATAATTAAAATATACTTTATTCCACTCAACAATTTTTTGATTACACGGAAAGGTAAGTAATATTAAACAAATATATATTCGATAAATGAAAAATATCATTAAATATAATGTATTAATTAATAAACATTGCAAATTATTCATAATTATATATTTATTAATGATTTATCGACTTTATACGGCGTATTATTTACCAGGACTTACGATTGACCTTGCATTATGCTGTGAATAGGTAAACGCGGCGCGCTCTCCGCCCTCTATATCAAAAACGGTTGAGTATATAAAAAAAATGTTTGGGACAAAAGTTGTAGAGAATTTTATTTTCTACAATTTTTATAATAAATGCAAATGGCATTAAAACCATAGGAAGCGAGATATTGGCAAAAAAACCGATTTTTGTGACCTTTGACCTTGAATATCTTAAAACGCAGACACGAGATTTTATGACACTTTTGAGACAACTTTTAGAACGCCAAAATAAAGGTTTATACAAGTTTACAGCTTATTATCTCTCATTCCGAGGTGAAACATCTAATGTGACTGAACTATTCCTGGAATCTAATATTAGAATCCAAACTCTTATCATATCGCCAATGTACGAAACCGTAGAAAGGACATAGTACATAATATTTTATAACTGCCAATTTAAACTGGCAATTACCTTTAATTGTCAATTTAAATGACAATTATCCTTAATTGCCAGTTTAAACTGGCAATTATCCTTAATTGTCAGTTTAAACTGGCAATTACCTTAATTTCCAGTTTAAACTGGCAATTATCCATAATTGTTGGTTTAAACTGACAATTATTCTTAATTGCCAGTTTAAACGGGGAATTATCCTTAATTGCCAGTTTAAACTGGCAATTATCCATAATTGTCAATTTAAATTGACAATTATTCTTAATTGCCAGTTTAAACGGGGAATTATCCTTAATTGTCAGTTTAAACTGGCAATTATCCATAATTGTCAGTTTAAACTGTCAGTTATCTTTAATTGCCAGTTTAAACTAGTAGTTATCCTTAATTGTCAGTTTAAACTGTTAATTATCCTTAATTGCCAGTTTAAAACTGGCAATTAAGGATAACTGTCAGTTTAAACTGGCAATTTGGATAATTGTCAGTTATGAAATTGGCAATTATGAAATATTTTGTACTATGTTCTTTCTACGCTTTCGTACCAATGACAAATTTTGTAAAACGTTGTTTACTTAAATTTACTCTAGTTAATTGTATTTTCTTCACCATCATTCCCTCAGAATGAATATATTTTTCTGAAAGCCACTGAAAAATATTAGCTTTTCGCCAAGAACTTGTTAATTATTTTTTCAATTTTTTTCTAATGGTAGCTAGCAGTGACAACAAAATATATTCCAAACAAATAAATGGCTATCATATTTATATCTTGATTAATATTTTGCTGAAATTGCTGGTGATACCTACATCTTCATGTCACTAAAACGCTATTTAAGTTAACCGTCCCTTTAAAATGTTGAAAATACCGGGGATTAGTCTTGTTTTAAATAAAAAATGCATTTGTTCAATGTGGGGATGTTTCACGTGTAAATCGGAAGCAGTTTCTTAGCGGAGGCAACGAAGTTTGACTCTTTTCAAAATAACTTCATTTTAAAAATGAGTATTTCTATATCTATATAAAATTTAGTCTTAGTCAACACTGTAATCAGAAGTAAATTTTTTTATTTCTGTTTTTACATATTATATGCAAGACAATAATATTATTAATAATATTACAAGTTATTTTGTGCATTAAATTCTAAATTTATTATAACTAATAAATATTCGTTAAAATTTGATTGTAGATAACAGTTATATTAGGTTCTTCTCACCTTGAAATAAAGAATGAGCAATACTTTAAATAATTTAATAATGTTTACAATCATCCAATGATGTTTTTCACTGGCATTTGATAACAACGACCATTTAACTTAACGAAGTGACTCATTTATAATCTGAAAACTGTTTCATTGAAGGTACGAATTTTTAATTATATTTGTCAACAAGCATTGAATAATATCTAGAATACCGTTCGATTTTTATGTAGGTATATTTTTATGAATAAATCATTGGAACACATCTAGAATGCACACGCGTGAAACAGGATATCCAATAGCTGCATTCTACCGACTCAGCTGTGGATTGGTTTTCGATTTATAAATTATAAATAATTAATGGAGGCAATTACCACCCAACAGTTAAGACGGGTACCGGGATATGGGACATAGAATAACAATTTTTCGGTTATTTTGGGACAGTTTCTTATGTAAGAATATTAATGCTCATTTTTTCCTAAGAGTATTTCAATTATCCACTGTAAACTTAACAGAAATTCTTGGGAATATCCAATAGGAGGATAGTCCCTTTCAATCTTAAAAGCTAAGAACTTTAAGAAGCGTCTCTGAATAAAGTTTCATTCTTCCTAAAAACACGCATTACATTTGCCAGCGTTGAGGGGAAGATCGTTTTAATTACACCAAATCTGTATTGTTTTAAAATTTCTTTAAAATTTTATCGGACAACCAACAGAAACAATTATAACATCATCGGCATATAACAAGACATCAATAGACAAGTCAACCACGACATGATTAATAAATAATACAAACAATAGAGGGCCCAAGATGGAGCCCTGAGGAACCCCAGAAGTTGCAACAATTTCAGAAGATCTATGACCACGAAACACAATATGTATTTTACGTAGATAGGTTGATCCCATATGAGTAATTATTCATGATAAAGTAAACAGAAAAATTCTCATAAAATTCCTTTATTAATGTGACCGGTTTCGTGAACAAATAATTACTTCACATCATCAGACACAGGACTACAATAGAAAATAAGTATGGTGATTACATACATACATAAATAAATGTTAATAAGTTAATAAAACTTATAAAACAGAAATACAGAAGACAAAAAAAAAAAAATTGTCTTCTGTATTTCTGTTTTATAAGTTTTATTAACTTATTAACATTTATTTATGTATGTATGTAATCACCATACTTATTTTCTATTGTACTCCTGTGTCTGCTGATGTGAAGTAATTATTTGTTCACGAAACCGGTCACATTAATAAAGGAATTTTATGAGAATTTTTCTGTTTACTTTATCATGAACAATATGTATTGTGTAGTTTTGTTCAGATACGATTTGATTATCTGGGGAAAACCTGCAATTTGCAGTTTATGTAGCAATATACTGTGGTAAAGCCTGTCGATAGTCCTCGAAAAATCACTTTAAAGCACATCAACTTAGGTGCCGATGTCATAATGTGAAATGTACTAAGTTACACACATTAACGGTGAATTTATTTCTTACATAACAATGTTGACTAGAAACAATTTGTCCCTCAAGATGGGAATATATCGCTTTATGTATAGCAATTTCCATAACCTTAGCAAAATTGCAGATAGTTCTAATAGGATGATGAATTTTAATTTCATGTCTACCACTCTCTTTATACAGATACTGGGTGATCACGCAAACATTAGAACCTCATTCCACTTCGTTATTATTTGAAATACTGAAAAAAGTATAAGAACAAAAGCTATAGATAATTATATGTATTTTCTAATAATCATGCCACAAAAATAATTAAAAGTCGCATTCTGCGAGATATAAGCAATACTTATGTTTTTTTTTATTGGAACACCCTGTATATTTTTACACCGTCTGAAAAGTCTTAAAGAAGCTTTTAAATGATATAAAATATATAGTACTTATCTTAAACACTTTACGAGACATTAATTTTTATATTTCGTTATCATAGGAGGCCATTGAACATTAGATTCGTACAAAAATCACTATAGTAATTTTATTTTAAATTTAAATTAAACGGAAATATTATTAAAAACTCTAAAAAACTTGCAAATTTTAATCTCTTCTTGATAACGGGTATTAAAATAATTAATTGTCCCCAAAATAACTTCCTCGATGCTATAAGATGAAAAAAAGACCATATCTTTCAAAACAAAGTATTACTAAGAAGTGTAAGTATATTAAAGGAAAAGTAGGCAAGATGGCGTTTTTATTTTAATCTATAGTCTAGTTTCCGATAATTTTTAATCTGTAGAATAAAGTATTACTCTTAAAACAAAGAAAATAAAGAAGGTTTAGTGCTATATCATTAAAAAATATGTATTTCTTATTATGGTTTTTAATTCTCATGCACTTTGCAACGTGAAATAATATTTATACAAAGTGTAGCGGTCAGGCTTTCACACTTTATTTCTTTTAATACTGTAATATTTTCAATAGATTTTAAAAGCATTGTGGTACCAAAATTTGTCAACACAGACCAGTTCATGGTAAAATTTAGACATTGTAGGCCGAAAATGCACATCAACTTTTAGTGGAAAACTAAGAAACAGTATTATCAATACAAGATAATAAATTCAGATAATCAATCATAACTTGCATGGAATGGTATATCTGAATTATCAGGTGAAATAAAAACCAGAAGAACACAAAGCTAATAAATAACGGAAAGTTATGTGACGAAACAAAATGCATAGCTTCTGTATTCAGAGTTTTTCATAAATTCAACTAAAGAAATTGTTAATAATATACCGATATTGATATAATTATTAGATCTATTGCTTGTAAATCTATCTTTCATGACAGAAAAATTTCCACTAAAATTAAAACTAGGTAAAGTTGTGCCAATATACAAAAAAAACATTACCCGCAGATGGCAGAGAATTATAGACCTAATGATTCTATCGAGTTTTTCAAAAATTTTCGAATATTACTTATTTAAATCGTGTCGTGAGATTTCTGAATAAAAATAATATTATGGCAGAAAATCAACATGGTTTTCGCTCTAATAGATCAACACATACTGCCATGTATGCTTTTTATGAACAACTCATTGAATACATTGAAACTGGTGAGTGCTCTGTTGGAATTTTTTTGTGACCTCAGCAGGGCATTTGATTGTGTAGAACATGACAAAATGCAAATAAAACTACTTGCCTGTTGTATTCGTGGTTTAGCTCTAGACCGGATCTCCTCTTTCCTTAAAAATCGGAACCAGTATGTCAACCTAACATAGTCTCAGGAAGGATCAATTCGGAGTACAACGAAAATAAAATCGGAGTTCCACAGGGGTCAATATTTGGACCAATGCTATTTTTGATTTATACCAACGAACTGGAAATGTTGACATTTAACGAATTTATGATAATATATGCAGATGACTAATCTTTAATTATTTCTGATAAAACTGATACCAAGGCTAAATATAGAGTTTACAAAATACATTACTTTAGGTTTATGAAAGTAATATAAGCTGATATCTTGTTCATGGAGTAGTAAAAACAATTTATACAGATATTTTTTGCACCGCTAATTGTACGATTTTTGTGATATTTAAAACTATACCATCAATTATTTAATTTTTTAGAAACAATGAAACCTCTTTTTGCAACTTCTGTCAGCGGTCGATAAAACTGTTCATAAGTATTCTCATTTATGCAAGTTATATTAGTTTTATAAATCTCTACCTAACGTCCTTTGTAAACTATATCTTTAGCCATTTTGGCCATCTGATATCGGAAAATAACGTCTTGAAGGGAATTTATATATGTTTACATAAATAGTTCTTATGCTTATCTATTTTAGAATTCTCCAAAACGTTTGTAACCTCGCATGCTTACTGGGCAGAAAATGCACTCGTTTTAATTGTTTTAATTTTAATTATCTTAAGTGGTTCTAAAAAAACGTTACCGTAATCTCTAATAATAAATGCAGATATTTCATCAAGACTTTTTGTAAATTTAGGTATAAGGTGTCGTAATGCAAAAAGAACATCTGTGGAAGTAAATTCAGTGAAATTCAAAAGAAAGTTATGAAGTGTACTTCTTGTTTTTACGTTTTTGTTATAATTTTCAGATGGTAAATTATAAGCGGTTTTAAAAAATCTGCAAATCTATTCACATACAATTTCCTGAGGATTATCGAGACATTGGTCTTGGTAATTTCACGTGCGAGTATTGCTGTTATCAATCTTTTCAGGTTAATATAAGACCAAAACATGTTTGCATTATTTTTGTTATATTAGTTTGGATATTGTTTTGATTGATATTCTTTTAAGCAGTGTCTATATCCCGTTTTATCTTCAACCTCAGATTTTAAACTCATGAGAAATAGTATCCCCGGTTCGCTCATATTTTGTTAATTGTCTTGACCCACTTTAAACGGACAGATTTAATTGAAACTTTGTACACTTACGAAGAACCGGTAACAATACAATAATTTGATAAGTTTATATCATTATCCTGATCAGGATCGCCAGTCCTTTCCTCACGTATCATCTGCGTGAGAGCAAGAGGCTTAATATTGTAAGTATATTCCGTGATTCTCAGTTCGGTCGTTGGCTGAGCGGGTAAGTCTTAGTCGACGCGAAACGACGGACTCCTCGGGCGTGAGTTCAAATCCCATGGCTGAAATAAAAAAATATTTTTTTTTTTTCAGAAATATCTGTTGGATCGTAATATGTTATAATATCAGCATCAATAAGAAATATATAGTTTAAAAAAACTACAAAACACGCTTTCATAGCACATCAAACTAAAAAGTGAAAAATAAATATAGTTTAAAAAAAACTAAAAAACACGCTTTTAAAGCACATCAAATTAAAAAGTGAAAAATAATTATTAATATAAACTGAAAACAATAATGAACGAAAAATACTAGTATTATTGTGAAAAAGCCATATTTTTCGTATATCGAGCAACCCACGCTTTGAAAGTCACATTACAGTTTTTTGAAAATATTTTTAAATTGAAACAACTTGTGAATTCTTTTTTTTATAAAAAAAGAGTGATGCGGAAATATATTAGTGAAAATGTGAAATTTTGACATTTTATTAACTTTTTAAGTTATCGCTGATAAACATGGACTTATAGGTACAATCGGGCAGGGGAAATATGACGATAATCAGAGGGGTCAAAACATCAAAAAATATGGCTCATCATCAATCATCATTACGATGGGCCATCGTGTAGAGGGCACAATGGCCTAGGATGGCGTATGATGGCCGATCATCACCGACGATGGCCTCTCTGTCTGTTTTTTGAACACACATTAAAGGAACATGACGAATAGTGGCCGATGCATATCCACACGCTGACCCATCATTACTAATGTGCGTTTGGTTGACTGGGATTATAAGATGTAGATTGAATGCCACGAATTAAATGTGAAGATCGCGAAAATCTTATTTGTATGTTGTTATATCTAGAGATGTAGCTTTCAGAAAGGATAATGTGAGGGTTGTAAGAAGTCTATGAGATAAAAGGTTCTGCATTATTGAACGCGTAAAAAATTCTGATTGTTCTAAATTTTACAACATAGTAAAATGAAATGAATACATAATCCGACTGTAACCGGTTGGAATTATATAACAAAACATAAAATTAACATCAATAATAATTACATATTTTTTATAGTTCTAAAATGACTGAATTTTATTGAGAATCACAACTTTAAATTTGCAAAATAATAAAAATTGCTACACTTCACCTCGTCCTCAGAATTATTTTAGCAAATATTCCTCAAATTCCCCCCGCACTAGGTTTGAAATTAAAGTGACGCGCGCAAGTTAAACTTTTAAACAGCAACAACAGAAAGATACTCAGTACAAAGTCTGTGACAAAGTCTTCCAATTCAGTTAGTATTTGCCGTGGCAATCATGGTCACGTCGAAAATAATTTTAATAACGCTTTTTGCGTTTGCTAGTTATGCCAATGCCGATAACAAAGTTGTGTGTTATTATGACAGCACGTCAAATTTGAGAACAGGTAAGCATTTTTAATATGAAGTAATAAAAATCCTGGTATAAATTTATATATTTTACTTTTGAAATTTCAACTTTTCATCAATATTTTCTACGATATTTTTTACGTGTTAACAAAACAAATATCTACCGTATTTCAAAAACATTAAAATTACCAATTCTTTCAAAAAGTATTAATTAATTGATTTTAAATTAAATTTAATATTCTTTATAGTATAAAAGTACTAATTATCCTTAATTGTCTAAAATCGAATATTGTAGATACTATTTTTATAAAAACCTCCTACAAACACGCTTTTAAAGGATCAGTACATATTCAAGTGATGAATATATTTTAATTGAAATAAAAACCTTCACTAAAATCTTATATATATTAAATATTAAGATTAAAAAAATAAGGAACTCATTAGGGAAGCAAGACAAAAACAAAAAATAAAGAATGAAATTTTTAATAACAGGAATTTATTGAGGATAGGGATTTAAGAAAGGAAGATTAAGAGAATGTCAAATAAAATTTAAACAATATTTACAAATTTAGCGGTCTACTTTTATTTAATGACGTAATCAATATTAATGGATGATAAACTGAATAACAAATTTCAACTTGTAAGATTTGAAATGGGAATCTCCAACATGATTCATTATTATCCAAGTTTTCGAATAAAAAAAATATCTGTTATGGCCAGTACATAACTTTCTTGTACCAGTATATATCATCCTGATCTAAAAAAATCTTTCTATTTACTTCTTCACTTCAATTAAATTTTAATAGTGTACCTTGAAATGTTTCATTACAATTTTTAAATAATCAATTATCAGCATCATTCGATACTGTCAATAATAATTCATGTCATATATTTTAATAATTTCTTCTTATTTACATTGACATTTTTGTAACTATGTAAATCAGACATTTTAAATGTCAAACTATTAAATTTATCCTAACCCCATTTTATGAGGTCAAATATGTAAAAAATAGTTCAGTTTACATCAGCTTTATTTAAGTACTTGGAAGATACATTTTATTGGCTTGATATAGTAGACATGATTTAAAATCTTTTATTAAGAATATATTTTTTTGTAAAGGCAAATACAAAAAAGTTTGGGTTCCGTGGACCTCCTTTTAGCTGGCCAATTTTGCCTATCACCGAATTTAGCATTGTCTTTGGCATTTAGAACATGTGTACAAAATTTGAAAGCTTTATCTCAAAAACTGTGGCTATTATTGCGAAACTACAGACATTCCGATACATTTTTTGCTCCATAAAGTTATATTTTTTCATTACAATTCGTCGAGATTCATCCACGAATGCATTAATTTTTTTTATTTTTTTTCCCGAAATTGTACCTTTTTTCTTCTTTCATTCATTATGTCTCTAATGGTGGTACCACATTCACCAAATTTAATGTGTCACCTAAAATGTTGTTGAAAGTTTTAACTGCCAAATTTGGCAAATCTCCCATTAGGATTTTTTGAGTTATCGTGAATACCCACATACACACACAGACACACACACACACGCACCGATAGACATCATTCGGAACATAGTCAGAATGGAATCAATTTAAATAAATGATAAATTACCAAAAAGGATAAAACTTAAAATTTAAATTACCAAATTAGCCATCAACAAAAATATGTATTATAAGATAAATAATAATAATAATAATAAGAGGTAGGCTTAAACATAATTAACAAAGTGTTCTACACTCACAATCAGTTTGATATGGAATGCGTTTCACCAAAAAAAGTGTTTCAAATACGAATCATTTATTCTTTAAACAGAAGAACCATTCGTGAACTGTTTTGTAGATCATTAGAAGAAATAAGTTTTTTGTGCAAAGAAGTATTAACCAGTGGTTATAACCTCTCAATTATCATTGGTTGAAAATAATTTTGATTTTGAACTCAACCAATGATAATCCAGAGGTTCTAACTACTGGTTAATACCTTTTTGCACCCAAAAACCCTATTGTAACCTCTAAGCATAAGTCACCACATTAAATTTCAAAAGATACTTCTGAATTTTCATATTATCAAAAGTAAATAAAAGTTTCCATTCGTTTAAATAATTTAAGAGCATTTTGTTCAAAATATGCTATGATCTTCACTATAACAGTTCCAAATAATACAACGTATTCAAATACACTTCTCAACAGTTGAGGTGGAAAACTTAAATAAATGGTGTGTTTTAACCTGGTACTCTGAGTAAATAGTTTTTTTAAGTATACGTGTGTCGTTTCTTTGTTTATAAACTTCATCAAATCGTCTCAAAAATGTCAACGAGAGGGCATACTGGATGTTTTACATAACAATTATTTTTACCAAATTTCAAACAAATTTCTGGTGTATAGTAAACACCCTGTATATATTACTTGCAGCTGATATTATAGCAGAATGTCTTACCAACACACATTTTTTGAATTTCGCTTCTATCTTACGTTTGTGCTAAGATATCAATATGTTTGTGCTTGCGCATTGTTTACAAAAATATATAGTTTACTTTTTAATAACAAAATTCTATATTTAAAAAAATTAAATAAAAATATGAAAGTATTGAAAAATTTATCTTTGATTTCAAATATCAATAACTAGGACCTCCTCTGGTCCTATCATTTCATCGCAACGCTTATACATACTTCCTATCATATGCTCTTGTGGCAGTTCATGCCATTTTTCACGTATGTGTATATTACTTCCAAATTTTTGTAAAGAAACCGGTCGCTGAGCTATCATCATTTTTGAAGCATCCCAAACATACTCTATTGAATTAAAATCTGGAGAAAAAGCTGGCCATATCATTCTGTTGATTCAATTCTAAAAAAATTTTACAATTTCTGCCCTATAAGGCCCTGCATTTCATCCACAAAGATATTCTTTGGCTCCATTAAATTTTATAATGAATGAACAATAGATCAAATATGTTCAGTTCAATTTCTTCTACATAAACATAATTTTAGTGAATGTGTTTGTATCATGATTAATTCAGTTAAAATTAATCAAGAATATCGTTATGTGTGTTAACAACATATTCTCTTTCTTTTATTTTGAAGGAGATCACCTTGACGGAATATATTATTTATGCAGGCGTTACGACCATGAAATAAGTTAGACCTAAATAAATATAATATTAATAAAATGTAATATATAGAAACCACATTATTACGGAGATTAACGGTAAAGAACATTTTGTCACTCTAAGAGATCTGGTAAAACCATCTTGAAAAGTTTACATAAATGATAAATTGATAACATATATATTTCGTAGATTTTTCCAGACTTGTAGATACCCAATAAATAATATATACTGTATATTATTTCTTAAAGTTATAAAATAATTGTGCATAGAATTATTAGGCTTTTAATGTCTTCCTAATCTTTATCTACAGTTTAAAAGGTCGAGTTCTCTCTCACGCATGTTAATATTAAATAATTTCTTATTTTAATATCATAAACATCAATAGTAAACTGAAAACAAGGTTTTTTAAGGAAATATGCCTATACTGGATCTTAAATTAGAAAAATATAGTAAAAAATTATAGGATAAGGTAAATCTAAAATTATTCTGAACTTTCTTCATTTCTGGATAAAGTCTATACCAGTGGAAGTTTATATCAACTACATCTCATAATAACAAAGTTATAGACCTGTAAAGTTCTAAAGTGATAGACCTGAATATATATATAAAATTTCATAAAAATTCATGGGGTTCCTCAATACTCAACGATAAAGTGACTAACAGTCCAAAATGTTCTTGTTGGGTTTAAAATGTCAAGATCTTTTTTTTATTTGGAAAATTCTCAATTTGTCAAATAGAAACATTACTAATAAACTTTCACTCTGAATTACTAACTAAACCATAAAAATTAAAACAGTAATAATTTTGAAAATGAATTTTAGGGCAAGGCAAATTCGATTTGTCTTTCTTGGAACCCGCTTTACAATTTTGCACTCATTTGGTGTATGGATATGCGGGTATCAATCCAGACAATTTTAAAATGGTACCACTCAACGAACAATTTGATGTTACCAAAGAAAATTACAGACACCTTACAGATTTGAAAAGAAGATTCCCTGGACTCAGGGTTCTTCTTTCAGTAGGAGGTGGCAGCGATGTTTCTGGAGAAGACAGTGAAAAAAATTTAATATACAGGACTGTGGTAAGTCAGAACATTTGTGTTTATATTTTATTCTTAAAATGTGTCTGATAGATTAAACATTTTTTTTAATGTAATGTTTATTGAAGTTAAATTATAATTTGAAATCATATATTTTAATAACTTTGTAATAATTAAATTTTCTTATTTATTCATTGGCTCTTTGGAATTATTATTAAATACCTACTATTATAAAATATATTTTTTATTTATAATGAAAATAAACAATTTTATATGATAAATATGTGCTGACAAGAAGCATAAAAATAAATTAATATACATGATTTTTAGCGGGTACAAAGTACCTTATTTTGACACATTGTGTTCTCTAATCTTCAAAAACTATAACGAATAGACAAGGTTTGTTTTCAAATAAGTAATAATAAATATTAAATATTAAGCAGCCAATTTCTATGAATTATTTAAATACAATGTGTCGTAAATAACTGAGACAATTTATTTTTGGTAAACAATTTTCAAAATTCATTCAGATGAAATTAAAATTATATTTTTTTTTTTGGTTTTCCGATTATGATGAAGATAGTCGTATTGGACTACGAATTTGTTCTGCAAAGAAATTTCGCAATATGGTCGAGATACTTTTGAGTAATAACTACGTTTTTATATTGTTTCTACATTGATTATTAATAACTGATTAAAGCTGATATATTTTTTTATTAAAAAAACCTGTTTATTGTGTGTAATTCTAACTGAACTAGAGCAATAATGCCCAGATATAAACGTGTCTGTATACCCATCTAAAATATAATTTATTGTGAAAGTGTAGCAACTATGATGTTCAAAAAATACTATTCCTTGACCTCAAAAAATTTATATTTCGATTTTAAGTATAAATGTCAATATTGTGTTTCTTGTGCATTATACAACTAGTTTACAAGTGGTTAAGGATTTAAGTCAAAAAGTGACAAGCATGGTGTTTCTTTTTTATGACTTCAATTTTGAAAACCTTAAGACCAGAACAAGTTCTCCCTCTCTCTCTATAATATACCCAAGAAATAAATAAAACTTATAGTAAACCTCAGTCATATTAGCCGATTTCTTCGGAAGCTTTTCATTGCCAGCAACAAATTTTCGTTTTTGAAATTTATGTTGAGGTAATAGTTTAAATTGGTTAATTTTTTCTCATGAACAAAAATTACTTGAATATATTAATTTGCAATTATTATTAAGTTTTATCTAATTGGTTCAAAAAATGGTTTCTCTGTATATAATGAAAATACCGTTGTCGACTATTTTGATTTCAGATTGAAGAATAATTAAAATGATTCAATTAATTTATGACTTACCCTGTATCAGTAGAAATTTTTCGCCTACTAAAACTTAACAGTTACATGATTATCAAGAAACACAGTTCTCTCATAAGCAACTGTTATATCACCAGGAGAATTCTTGTTTAGTTTTGGTGCTCAGTAATGTCCGTCTCAAAGTCTTTCCAGGTTGCATCATAATATCAGTTCAACAAATTAAAACGCGATTTTAGGGAAGCATTTAAGAAAAGCTTTAAGATCATTTGCAATGCAAAGTATACGCCAAGAAACTCAGCTTAAGAACATGGTAGTAACTGTCGGAAAATAGCTGTACACAATTAGTTTCTCTTTTATTCTGTAACGCCTAGCCTAAATACTTTTAGCGAAATAGGGTGGGTTAACCTGACTTTCTCCCTCAGAAGGCCAAATTATATTTAATTGGATAAATTATTATTAATTTATAGGTACCGATTTCGGGCATAACAATAATAATTAATAATTCTTAATTCTGGATTCAGTTGATTTATTTTTAAAAGGCCCACAGATATTGAATAAAATGTTTTCTAATAACTAGTGTAAAAATGATCAATTGTCGTATATTTATGGAAAAAAAATGTTACTTTAAACCCATTTAGGGTTAAAATGATGTCGTACTTAACTAATCCTATGTGTAATATAAAAAAATACATAGCACATGTATAGAAAATAATATCTTTATTTAGTATGCCACACGTAACTAATCAGTAACCACACGTCAAAAATTGATATATACTCGTTTGTAATAATTATATGGCAATAACAAAGAAATACTACATATACAAAATGGAATATTATTCCCAGATTTTTTAACTTTCAACGTAATAAATTTTTTTTTGCAACAAACTAAAAACCATTTTATGTATTCGGTACCTACATCAATAATTATTGACCTATGTACGCAATGTGGTTTTAAAACATTTTGATATTATAAATACGTAGGTAATGATATATCCTATATTGCTGTTATATAATATTGGCATCCCCTATAATTTTGTAATAAATTTATGAATACTAGTGATAAGGATAAAGCAAGGTTCTTTAGAATATCTGAATCTGTGATGTAATTGATCTAAGCTAGTTGCCTGGATTGTGGCAACGAAAAAAAAAATGTTCTTTTGGCCTCCAGAATAATATATTGCAATTTTGAGCAAATTCGATAAAATTTCGAGATACCCTTAAATAGTGCCAATAGTTCCGATTATATAGTAATTAAATAAAAGTGTTGCTTCTTTATTTCTTGTCAGCATTTTTTTCCCATGTTATTCATGAGTGGCATAAAAAGTGGCTATGACTTACCTTGCTTTATTTGTAATAAAATTAATTTTACAACAACATTCTCAATTGAACATGACTCACCTTCACGTTTCCGTCGTACATCATTGCATAATTTATCTTTTCCCTAGGTACCATTAATTCTTGCTTGAAATATGTTCCGGTTGCCGGTTGACCAATTTTTAACGTAATTGTTATTTTTAAATTCCTTTTTTAAAAAACATTTGGAAAAGAATATTTTTTTTATTTATCGATATACTCTGAAAAATTAATCTAATACACATTATCCTGATTAAATCTAATACACATTGTTAGTAGTGTCTGTGCGATTCTGAATGTGCCAATTCACGCCTGTTTAATAACAATAATTACATTAAACGCCTTCTCTTAAATTTGCACTAACTACAAAACACTGAATGAGCTGCAGTTGTGAGTATATTAATCTATCGTGTTAGATTAATTTAAATTTGCTAAGGTGTAAGATAATTGCAAATTGGTACACTTTTAAAAGTTTTTCAAAATAACATGAGACAAAGCTACAGCGGAAATTGTGCAGACTCCAGCCATATTGCGTAAACGAAAAAGAGATCTCACATAATTGTGAATACTTCTGTTTATCACCCCATAAATAATTCATCACGTACTATTATATTATACCCCCGTCATCCTACTTTGGTTTGAATAGTGCCTAAGATGCAATTTTGAGGAAGCAAATTGAAGACAAAAG
This sequence comes from Rhamnusium bicolor, assembly GCA_029963845.1. Classification (NCBI taxonomy): domain Eukaryota; kingdom Metazoa; phylum Arthropoda; class Insecta; order Coleoptera; family Cerambycidae; genus Rhamnusium; species Rhamnusium bicolor. The sequence continues at coordinate 33,179 of JANEYF010002904.1, read as the reverse complement.
TTAAATTTCCCCTCAAAGCATTGTCAACTTTTTGTCAATATAAAATTCCTGAACTACTTCATTATTGGCAGAAAGCTAACAACAGAAATTAATCTTAGCAAACTCGAATATTGGGTGTGTATCCGTTGTGTATAAATGTGTAGCCCCCGCATAAGGTTCTTAGAGGTACCTTTAGGGCTAAAAGGCGTTGTATTAACTGTTGTGTTTAATTAAAATTAAGTGTTACAGAAATTATGCAGTAGCAACAGAGGCAAGGCTACAATAATACTCGAGAAATACAATCAAATAAGAAAGTTTTCCTTCCGCTGTCTACTAATAATTTTACAGCTTTTGCCACTCAGTGCCTGCTTTTTGCAGCGAAGCGCAATGTTTATAACTATTAGTAAAACGATTTAAGGTAAATTTACAAAAAATATCAGTGTCTAAATTTTTCTGAATAATTATCTGAATAACGGTGCCCACTCTACACAACTATTGACCACTGCGCATCCCAAAATCAGACACCTAGTCAAATTGTTCAAATAGTAGTTATGAACAATTATTGTATTAATTACGCAATTAAGACAAATAAAATAATAAATTTAAAATAAGCATAATATATTTATAATTACTGAAGTAAAAACTCTTATTTTGTTTAAGTACTTAGAATTTCATTTTCTTATCATAATTCTTGTTGATTTTCGTAATTCATTGTTTCAGCTGGAATCTGTTGATCATAGATTGGCCTTCATTAATTCTGCAAAAGATATTATAAAACATTATGGATTTGATGGTCTAGATCTTGCTTGGGAATTCCCAGAAAATAAACCGAAGAAAATTCGTAGCAGCTTCAGTAAGTATTGTTGCCATTCAAATACTCGTTGCAAAACCATTATCTTTTAGAACAATTCTGGGTTGGAATAAAACATAAAATTGTGGGAGAATCAGTACTCGATGAACAAGCTGCTGAACACAAAGAACAATTTACAGCCTTGGTTAGAGAAGTTAGAAACTCGTTTAGACATGATGGTTTATTGTTAACCCTCTCAGTGCTTCCCAACGTAAACAGCACAGGTACTGATATTTGTTTTGTTTAGTTAATGTTTTTCTAATTTATTTAATTTCAGTGTACTATGATCCTCGTCAAATTGCTCCACACGTAGACTTTGTTACCCTACATGCCTATGATTTTTACACTCCAGAACGTAATCCAAAAGAAGCCGATTACCCAGCTCCTATATATGATCTCATCGACAGAAAAGTTGATGAAAATGGCGATTATCAAGTTAGATATTGGTATGTATGTCGCGAGTCCCCTTAAACCCATATAGTCTCAATAATTTTGCCGATTTGCAGATAAATACTTATCATGTCTGTATGACTGATTATTTTAAAACAGTGTCCAGTCAATATGAAACTGCTTTTAAAACAGTGCTCATCACTGTTGTTCCATATGTTTATACACCTGGGCTACAAGTGACATTTTTAGCACACTGAATTGAATTGAACGAAATGTATAAAAGAGACATTTTATACTCTTAAAATTATATTCCAAGAAAGCAGGCCCACCCTACCCGGAGGTACGAGGGGTGCTTCGTACACCGGCGGCAACGTGGCATTGGCGGCAAATATTCACAGTTTAAAAAAGTTTGATGGCGACGTAAGCCGCATCAATAGTTTCAAAAGGGTTAAACCAGGCTGGTAAGCGATTTGTCGCATGCGAAAAATCGTGGACGATATAGCGACAAAAAAATATTTCAAACACATTCGGGTTCTGCCAGACTGGCGAGCGATTTGTTGCGAGCGAACACGTCGAATTGCTCTCTTTTGACTTTTCCTCAAGCGCAAAAGACAGAATGGTGTACATCCCATTAATAAATATAGAAGGAAGATAAGATATCTATTTATTTATTCCATAAAGTGTGGAGAGTTTCATCTTATCATATTTCAGCTTATTTTTGAGTGTTTATGAATCTTGCCAAGGAGCTAAAATTTCTTTAAGGCCGAAGCAATGTTGGCGTAGTTAGATAGCAGAACTTACTAAAAATTGCTCTGAAAATCAAACAACGTTGAATTCAGAGCAATACGCTTATTCGTTAAACGTCTTGTCGCTAATGTTTTGTGTAATGTGTGTGAAATATTTTTTGGGGCTCTATGATCCACAATTTTTCGCTCACGACAAACCGCTCGCCAGCTTGACCAAATCCTTACAGCAAACTAAAGCGGTCATACTTACACAAAACGTTAGCGACAAATCGCTTAATGAGTAAGCGTGTCGCTCTGATTTCGACGTTGTTTGATTTCTGAGCGATTTTTAGTTAGTTCTGCTGTGTAACTGTACCAACATTGCTTCATGTTTCAAGGAAATTTTAATTTCAGAAGTTCAAAGTTGTCCCGTTCTGTGGCAAGACCCATAAACACATACAAAATAAGATGAAACTCCGCATATTTTATGGCATAAATAAATATCTTGTCTTATCTTCCTTCCATAACTATTAATAGGATGTACACCATACTGTCTTTTGTGCTTGAGAAAAGAGTCGGGACCCAAATGGTCGTCCAAAAGAAGAGTAATTTGAGTTTTCATGACATAGGCATTCTTAAAACTAAATGTTAATCGCTTTGCGGTGAATATTGTCGTCTACGATTTTTCGCTCACGACAAATCGCTCGCCAGCCTGTCCAAACTCAAAGGAGTATTTCTCGCTTGTCTCGCGCGCATATGTTATTAGATCAACTTACAACTAGATGAGGGAATTTTACTTTTATACTTTGTTGTTTAAATCTTTGCCTGTGTTTCAAATTACTTACGACCTGCGTCCGCAACAATGCATTTATAGGATAAGCAAATTTACATATTCGTATGTCTAGGTAAGCTGAGACCAATGAGTTAATAATAGGTGGAACAAAGACGCGATTATGAACTTATGTCCCAGCTTCTTTGACCAGCTCGTTTGCACTTGATACAGCGGCGCCATAATATTTTTGCAATTATATTTTTGACATTATATTAGTAGCTGTTTGAGTCACATAACTTGAAAATTACCTTTGAGCATTGACAAGTACTCAGTGGCAGCCGGTATAATTTAGGGTCTGCCCTATCTCAGTGTTGGAATAAAAAATATTCTCCAGTACACGCCTCTGCTCAAAAGTAAAGTTGACCTTCAATTTATTTACTTCATACAGCTTGTATTGTGATGTACGCGCAAAGATCCAAACAATAAAGTATAGTATATTCGTAGTATTTGGTGCTAACTACCGTTCCTAGTTATTACACCTATACAGCGCGCTGTTAATTACACATATAGGTACAATATAAAATACTGAGTTTTTTATTGCCTATTACGATTATTATTTTTCATTCCCAAATTGGACGAAAAAATATGTTTTTGAATTGGTAAATGATAGGCGGCAAATTACATTTCGCATCCCAGTGGCGCAATAGCTAGGGACGGCCCTGTATGAAAGTATTTGAATTATATTTCTGTATCATTTTTAACACTAGAAAAGTGTCTCGTAAATTGTTCTAGAGCATTCGCCAAAAACTAAAAACTTCTTCAAGTACTACTTCTGATGATAATACATTCACTAAAATTAATGTATTTTACCCACAATATTACCTAGGTTGCAACAAGGGTGTCCGAATAACAAACTTGTCTTCGGTATCCCAACTTATGGAAGAGCATGGAAAATGGATGAAGACTCTGGACTTACTGGTGTACCTCCTTTACCAATTGATGGTCCAGCCGAGGCAGGTCCTTACACTAACGAAGCAGGATTATTGAGCTATCCTGAAATTTGCACTAAAATTGCTACTCCAAATGAAATTAAAGCTGGATATCTTGGAAAACTCAGAAAAGTAAATGATCCAACTAAAAGATATGGTGAGTAGGGTTTTTTACACTTTCATAATCAACTAGTTTGGTTTTCTTAGTTTAAAAAAATTAGTACCTAATTTGAAAAATAGTACTTATATAAATTTTAAATACATTCAAAATTTATATCTTAAATTATTAGCATTTTGAAAGTCATGCGGTACTATTTATTTGCAGAATATTGGAATGTTTCCGATAGCGATGTTACAAAACGTTATGGTAGGTACCGAGTAAAAACACTACTTTAAAAGTACTTAACATTTTATGGAATGGTCCATTAATGAATGCGCTTAATAAAAATCAGAAATAATATTGATACTGTCATATTCAGTTTAAATGGTTAAATAGAGAATTCTTAGATATTAAAATTAATTCAAACTAATTTTAGAAAATATTTTCATTTAGTCATGGACCACGCCTATTCTAAATTATTGCTTATATTCATAAATTTAATGTGCACTAGCAAAATCATTTAACTGCACTTAAACAGCTCAAGTTAAATTCTGCATTAATTCTTAAAATTGTGTCTTAAGACTTGTCGGCAGAGCAGTAGGTAAACATTTAATAAAATAGTAAATACAGTTGTGGAAAAAGCGGATATTGATTGTAAAAAAATTAAACTTAAATTAAGAATTGTATTTACTCCACTAATCTATTTTTTAACTTGATTATATTAGATTAAAAAAAATCATTTTTATTATTGTAGTGTATTATTTTTTCTTTGCAAGCTGAGCTAATGATGGGTCTTAATATATACCTCGACTTGGTTTTTCTTGAAAATTTACATTTGTTTTTCAGGAACATATGCATTCCGCCTTCCCAAAGATGATAAAGAAGGTATTTGGGTAGCATTTGAGGATCCTGATACAGCTGGACAGAAAGCTAGTTACGTAAAAGCTAAAGGTTTGGGTGGTATTGCTATTGTTGACATCACATTAGATGACTTCCGTGGACTTTGCACTGGAGATAAATATCCCCTTTTAAGAGCTGCGAAATTTAGGTTGTGATTTAATTAAGTACATCTACTGCAGTTATAAGCTATTAAATTGTTAAGTTTATACTTTAAAGTGATATTGTAATTTATATTTTATTTACGCAAACAAAACCAAGTTTTAATAAAACATAATGTTAAGTAATAGTATTTCGTTTTGATTATTAAGAAACTATATCTTAGATCCAAATAAACTTTAAATGGAAAAAATTAAAGTGGAATTTCAATATATTTATACAAAATATCTACATCTTTTTTCTCAAAAAAAAAAGATCATGACGTTTTAGTTGATGTAATGTCGTCTAAAAAAGTCGGACACTTTTTTACATCAATATAGGTAGTAAATCGAATATCTTAACAGTACATTATTATTAACTGTTCAAAAAAACAAAACAAAACCTAAACAAATTTTTAATAATTTGATAGCATCTTGATTGAAATGCAGAATGTAAGAATTGAAAAATCATTCTGTAGAACTTAAAGTATCGAAACAATTTCAGTACATATCATGAGATTATCAGATTAGATCATAATCTTCCATTCAAACGCAAAACACCGCTTTTAAATTGATCAAACCTTCAGCGAAAGATCGAATGCTAAAATTTGATCAAACTTTTTAGGTGGTTTGAATCAACTCCACAGTTAAATTAATCTAAAAAAAACTTTAGTAATCACCTCTAATTATGTCGAGTACTAAGCCATTGCAAATATACGTACGAAGATTTGGCTTACTTCTAAGCGAGAAATTTATCGTAAATTGTGTATTTTAAAATACCCAGCATAAAAAAGCCCCATTTGCCACTGTTTCTCTTATGAATTTATGCAATAATTATGGATTACCAGATGCACACTGCTTTCGGATTACACTTTTTTAGAAGGTAAGTAAGAAACCATACATCCTGTTTTCAACATATAATATCACTCAATTTTAACTGTTTACTAATGATTAGTATTAATTATGTATCTGTTGTTGTTAATTAATGATGCTATTGCGTAATTCATGGCAGATAGTCCATAGCTGAAACAGACATCAGAAAGGCACAGTTTCCAAGAAAATTATATAATTTTTAGGTCCTCAGCATTATGCTTATTAGAAATATGTAATATATAACAGCAGCAGCAATAAAAATCAGAATCCACCCAAGTATTTCAGATCATAACATTCGGTTAGTAAGCTTTAATGATATAACTTTTCAACAAAATTCTTGACCTGTATATGAGGAAAAAATTGTTTTTAATATTATAAAAGTAAACTAACTCTCAAAACATTGTTGAATGATGTAGATTCGTCCCAAGTATACATACGTGAAACCCAAATTATAAAAATTATTAGCTTATGAAAAATTCATCGAACATTTTAGTAGCTCTACTAGCTTTAGTAACTTTGCATTTAAGCATGAAAAAATAAACATAGATTTACATCCTTATGAAAAAGATTGAATTACAGAAGGCATTGGGATTTTCTGTCAAAATAAACATTGTTTTTTAAAACTCAAAAATTTGCCAAAAATTTCATTTTTCTGCATTACATAAAAATATGCTGTTAAATTCTTACTACATCTATGTAATTGGCAAAATTAGTTCATGTAAATAAATTAATTTTAAACTCAAACAATGAAATTAGAACTAACTGGGACAATAAATAAAACTGTAAAAAATAAAAGTAATAATATACCAGAAAACCGAATTGATAACTGATAACTGAGTAATTAATAATTACAAATCTGTATTTATTTCAAAACTTTTTAGTCAATATCGCAAAAGGTTTAACAAAAAAAATACCGTTTTAATCATCTCCATATGAAGCCGACTTGGTTGGCAGAACGCACGTCGAGTGCAGTATATGATGCTTTGATGTTTCGTGGAAAACTCCGTCAGTATTAACGCAATTTATGATTTGATAACTATAATGTTTGATTCTCTTGAAAACAAAGAAATACTGATGGTATATTCTGTGACTTCTTTAAAATATTTGACCATGTGAACCATTCAATAGTTCTTAACAAATGAAATTATTACGGGGTAAGGGAGTTGCCAACAAATGGTTTAAATCTTACTTAAAAATCATCACGAAATGTCTACGGAAGCAACTTTTAACGATGAATATAATATATATAAAATTAGATCAAAACAAAAAAAAAGTGGAGTACTTCAAGGTTCCATCACCAGACCAATATTATTTTAAATAAACGTGAATGATCTTGTAGACAATTTTGAATCTGTACAACATTTTTTTTTATTTGCAGATGATACAAGTGTTTTAACAGACATCTTCTAGAGGAAACAAAAAATTACAGAAATTCTAGACTAGCTTCAGCCAATAAATTATATTTGAATTCAGACAAAACGTTTAGTATGATTTTTCAGACATATAGTTCTATTACACTCATAATTATTACCATTGATAAGGGAGAAAGAAAATCAGTTTATTCTATAAAATGTATTGGAAATTCTCAGAAATAAAATTTATTCATATACTGTAAACTGAATTCACCTAGTATTTATTTTCTTATTTGTTTTTTAATATAATACAAAATGTTGTACTCTTCTAAATGTCTAATTACGTTTCTTCTTTTCTTCTCTATGGGGCGTCGTGGAGCTTGAAGCATATAATATAGTCACATAAACATACAAATGTTTTGGTAAAACTTGTTAATATTGTATTATGTACGATGTACCTACTACCTTGTATATGTTGGGAAATAAATCATCTATCTGTCTGTAACACTGCTTCCTTAGTAAAACATAGTTTTGAAAAATGATAGTAAAATTTCAGAAAAATCTGAATTATTTTTTTAGAAGTGTAGTGATAAAATGAAATGTCTTGGAGACTTATCACTTGCTGTCTTACCAAATAATCGGTGGTTTTACAGATACATGTTCTTATGAGAATATATGAATGTTGCCGATTGTGCACGATCTTAAAATTGTATAAAACATGGTGAGGGGTAATAGAAAATTCAGTGAAAGTCTCAAAATCGAGTCGTTGTTCTTAATAAAGACATCTCAGTGGAGATATTGGTGGTCTTTGCTAAATAGAATTATTTCCTTCTTGCCTATTATATTTTCCTCATTTTGAACATTAAATCAGCATTCTATAAAATATTTAAAGAATGGTATTAAACAATTAACTATCGAGCAAAATTTCCACGATGATTGTTTGCGTCATCGTTTCGCTTTAAAATTTTTGCCGATAATGCCGATTGTAACATGACGAGTACATTTTTTATATGACAAATTGAACAGACATTATTACCAATTAATGTGATCTGCTAATAGATAATTAGAGGAATTAGTTAAACCTACATCCACCACCTATACAAGAAGTAAAAATAGATCCTTATGTCTTATTCATCTTTAGGCATCTTTACGGTAACTCGGACACTGCATGTATATCTACACTCATTATTATCAACAAGAAATGAGCGTATCATAATGAGAACAATTTTAAATATACCATGACGACATCAGCTGAACATATTTCTATTGGCAGGAATATATAAAAGTGTAAACTTCTCGCAGAATAAAAGCTCGTAAGTTTAGTGATTCCAAAACCGGCTTCGATTATGGGCACGATTACTTTCTCAGTGATTTCACTTACATTTGCAGCATTAGCTGTGGCTGAAAAAACAGTTCTATGTAACTATGAAACAAAATCGCATTTAAGGGAAGGTATGTTTTTAATGACAGTTTATATTATAACAATTTTGATCTTATTTTCGTTTAATAAATTGTAAATTGAAGTGAAATTACATACATTTTTGTGGGAATTTTTTAAATATCAACCTTGATTTATTACCTGTTATTCACCTCATTTTTTAATGTATTAGCATAATAGACAAACAATCTATTCAGTTGTTATGTTTATTTTCAACCAATGAGCTGCAGTTAAATTGCTGTATTAGAATAGATGTGGGAACACTAAAATATAAATTCTACGAAACATAAAGGTTATATAATGTAATGATTCAGACAGCACTAATTTATGTAAAAAAATATATATTTCTTTAAACACAAATTACCGATTCTCCACGTGAAACCAACTTTGTGTACTGTCTGCTGCAAATATCCTACTTCTTTGCTCTCCTTGAAGAAAGTAAATTATTATTCTTTTCATTTATGACCATGATCCAAAATGTTAATAATCAAATAAATACAACCTTTCCTTGAATGAGAAGTACATATTACATAACTTTTTAGTACTCATTTTTATATATCTTGTTATGATTTTTTTATCAGATGACACACAGAGTGTTTCCAACATTTTCGTTAAAATAAACTACTCAAGAATTGGAGCGTGCAACCCTTAAAATTAGGGCAATTTCAATCATTGATAACTCCTACAAATCTGAATTGATTTTAGTGTACTTTTTATCTGTGTACTTATAGCAAATTTCGTTGGCTTAGGGATATTTAGATTTATGTGGATTACGAAAAATAGGATATATAATGTGTTGAAAGAAAGTATGATATTAAGATAAATCGTATGTAAATTTTTCATAATACGAAACATAATCATTCTAACTTTTTTCTTTTGGAATTGTCTGCATTTTTGATAGAAGCCTTTGGGTCCATGAATGATTTTATTTCCACAAAACTGTTTGGCCTCTACAGGGTGTTAAAGTAGAGACATGTTGAGAAATTACAACTAAACAAAAAAAAAATCACTGGAATTCCTTCTCATTTTTTGTAAAAAAATGAATATTTTTTGGTTGGTATACCAACTTTTTTCAGATCGCTATAATTTAAACTGTTTGGAAATTATTGTCGAAATGTTTTTTAAGGTGAATATAATTTTTTTATGTGAATTTCTTACAAAGGGTCTCTCAGTGATCATCACTTTTGGTAAAATTATGTGAATTTATGATAAATTCTTTCTCTTGACAACATAAATTACGTTCTTTAAACATAAAACACATCAAATAAATCAGACAACCCCCAAACCAAAGTGGAATCAAAACGCATCCGTAAAACATCCAATAAAAATTGAATAGCTTACAAATATTTAATTTCCATTGGTTCTTTTCTTATCACGATCCGATTTCAACTCGAAAGAAAGCACCTTTTGCCAGAATAGAAATCGGGATTGAATCCGGAAGTCAATAGGCAGTAAACCAGCTACGTTGTCCGAGCTAAATGAGTATTTCTTTTTCACTGAGACTCTACTGTTCTACAGTGTGTTCAATTTTAAGTGCACATTAGAAGTCGATAAACGCATGATTATCAATGAAATTCATTAGAATTTCTCAATAATGTGAAGTAATGGCCAGAATTAACAGAAATTTTTATACGATAAGGTTGATATTGCGAAAGATGCACATACAATTAAAAAAAACATATCTCCGTCAAACGAGATTACGGGGCCGATAACTCCAAAACCGTTTCGGCAAAATAAAGTAGATTAACTAAAAACAGCATTAAAATGGAAATAAAAAATTTAAACCGTTAAAGTAGGTACGCTTGTACTGAATATTGGATATTTATATCTCAGTTGTCCCCAATTCTTTTTTAGTAAAATTGGGGGTAAGGCGTAAAGAATGTTCAATGGTCTGGTGGTATTAAAAAAATATGTTTTCCATTTCCAATAAGATTGCAACTTTTGGTTTCTTATACGCTTCTGGGTTGAATAAAATATGTTCAGTAAATTTTGAGAAGATGATTATATCTACATTAAACCAATCTAGGACACAACTGGACTGTATACACCAGTGGCAGCTTTTGTGGGATAAAGACAAAGGGTATGCTTCACTCTATATTCTTCTAACCGTTTCATGAAATACATGTTCTAAACATGCAGTAAATGAACTATACAGATATATTTTTGAGTTTCATTAGCTCAAGTCTTTGAGTCAATATAACTTTGATTCCTTCGACGTATAATTATGTATTAAATATACTCTTAATAGTACACTTCTTTCGAATACTGTTAACCGTGAGAGTAAGTATAAGAACATCTTGAAGTAAATTCTTATTTAAATGTTTTTCTTGACATAACTAATATTATGATAGCATCCTCTTTATATCAAATGATCGCAAACTATTGCAACGTGGAGGACAATATTGATATTTTTTCTTGTACCATTGACAAAATTAAAAAAGTTGTATTTAATGAGTGAATGACAATATTTTTTTTACTCTAATTGTTGGTAGATTTTCAATTTTTTGCTTTTTTGTTACTTAAATTTATTTAAGTGTTTTGTATCCTGTAATTGGGTTCTACCTGTAGGATATGTATATATGAAAATAAATAAGAATGCTATTCTTGGAATAAAATTACAAACAACTTTGCTGGATGAATTATACATACTATTAATCCAATAACTGTTATCCTTGATTGAATACTTACTAATCTTAATGTAAAGTGTTCTAAAATAATGATGGAACAAGTGAATCGCGCAGTGGTGGGAGATAGAAAGCTAGGCCCTTGCCAAAGACGACATACCTTACCTACTACGCGTTGAATTGTGTGTGCTGTACTTTGTTCATAGATGTTGATTACTATAAAATAATTTATATTTGTAAAGTTACACTTGAGGAAGAGTATATTAACATTATGAACTGTGAAATAGAAGTTAATGAGTCTGGAAGAACTATTAGCAAGTTGGGAATTGGAGTCCTTAATTTCAATATTAGAAGGTACGTTTAATAATTCTGGTTTTACTGCATGCAAGCTATTTTAATTACGTTATACTTTACAAGAAAAGAATACACAACGTCACTATATTGTAGGTGAAAAGGTATTCATCTGAAGTTATGACTATGTATAGATTTCCCAAGTTATTTTCCTTTTTGATAATTTTTGTTTGTGTATTATATATAATCTATAGTCAAGATCTGCATTTTTATTGTAGTGGCGTTTTATTATACAATTCATATACAGGGTGACTGATAAGTCGGCTTATTCCTTTGAGGGGTGGGTTAAATAACTCATTTGCAATTGATTTAGAGATCTAATAGTTTTTGGGATATTTTATTTTTGAAATAAAAAATAATAATAAATCTTTCTTTAATATTTCAGTTTCCTTCGTTAGTTATGTAACAAAAATTAGGTTAAATACTTTAATAAGATAAAAAGACGAGCTAAAAAACTACATTTGTGAACAAAATTTCAACCCAATCGTATATTCATAGGAAATTATTTTTAAAACTTAATAATGCATTAAACGTGCAAATTGTTTAAAAATTTCTCTACTTTATATATTACTTTTCGAATAAGGTTTATATGAAGTTTTAAAAACCATATTTTACTTCCATAAATAATACAAAAATGCTAGGTACATTGTTTTCAAATTAAAGAGATACAGGGTGTTTCGAAAAACATGTGCCATCGCTTAAACGGAGATTCTACACTCAAAAATAAGATAAATATACCTAATTCCTATCAACATAGGTCCATTTTTGCATCGTTTCTGAGATATTAAAATTTTAGTTTTTTTTGCGTTAACTGTAAAAAATATATATGCCAATGATTTTTTTAGTTTCTGATGGCCCAATTATGTAGAAAGTTAATTGCCGAAAAAATGACACCTCTTGACGTTTTTTAGATATCGGCATCGCGTAGCAGATAAATGCAATTTTAAAGTCTTTTTAAGTCTATTAAAAAAAATAATGCTATTAAGTACCCTACATAAAAAAATTGTATGCATGTATACACGAAACCCAAATCTAACAAAAATCAAGAGGTAACTTCTTTTCAGCAATTAATTGTCTACATAACTGTGCCATCTAAAACTAAAGAAGTCAGTGGTGTATATATTTTCTTTACAAAATTAACCAAAATAATAATAAAGCTTCAACATTCTGCATTTCAAGTATGAAACAGCAATGGACCCATGTTGATACTGCATTTCAATTACGAAACAGCAATGGGCCCATGTTGATAGTAACTATTTGTCTTATTTTTGAGTGAGAAATCTCCGCTTAAGCGATGACACATGTTTTTTGAAACACATAAGGGCAAGGAAAGTTTCTAAAAAATAATAATAATAAAATATCTCAAAAACTGTTAGGTTTTGTATTACGCATATTATAGTTAAATCAGTTGTAAATGAGCTCTACTAACATCCCTTGAAAGGAATACGGCGACTTACCAGTCATGCATCTTGATGTGTACCTATATATAACATTAATAATCAATGACTTTCAGAAGTCATTGATATTAATTTATTATCAGTGTAGGATAAAGTTCTTTGTTCTTGTCAAAAATGCTAAGCTAACATATTAATTATTATGTATTTTAGCTGCCTATTTACAGTTTGTATACAATATGCATGGAAATTTTGTGGACTTAAAAATTTGGGTTTCATATGTATAAAACTTGTTATGCCATACATGTTTGAAAGTTCGAGCATACTTTTGTATTATATAGTTAGCTACAATGATTTGTTTAAATTATTTATACTTTAATAACATAAATAATTGTTTTCTAGGTCAAGAAAATTAACTAACGTTGGACAATTTACTTGAAATTTCAGAAGAACAGATTATAGAACTTATTCCTCAAATCGGAAAGAGAATAAAATTTATAAAACACTTAAAAGCTTATAAAGAAATAATGTGCCTTCCTGTGGTAAAATTGAAGTCTCATATACAGTGTGTTCACGAATGGACTTATACTTGTAAAATGTAACATCGCAATATCTCTACTTTTGAACTGAATAAATGAAATCTTAGATTAAGTTAGTATTGAGTATTGTTCAAAACTTCCTCTTAGCTAAAGTAGAACCATTATTCTAAAGTTAATAATTAGTTATCGTTAAAAGGAGACGAAGGTAATGACTTTTAAGAATAACGTGGAAAAATATCTATTTTTGCAGATATATGAGTACAATAATATCTTAATTTAAGAATAGTAATCTTAAATATAGTTTAGATTTTTTCCGTGTATATTTTAGTAGGTATAATTTTCCTTTGTGTTTAAGTGTATTTTTTACAGTTGTGTTTTATAAATATTTTGGCGGGTGGTGACTATTCGGGTGCTGGTTGTTTACAAGTGACTGTAGAAAATAATACTGGAAAAATTTTCACGCCTTGGGAAGATGCTCAACGCCCCACCAGTAAAGAATATGCAAAATAGTAATGTTTCACAAATTACAAAGAAAGTTTGAAAACATCATGCAGGCAGTCACAAAAAAATTGCTTTAAATGTTTACAGACCTATAAAAGAAAGTAAAAGCGAAACAGGAGCCGTGGAAAAAACAGTCTACTTAACAGAAGTTCAGAATGAACTGTTTATAAATTAATTCAGGAAGGGCGATATGAACGAAAAGCGAGGCAACAATAATAATTTGATATATTAAATTATTATTGACAAAACTGAGCAACAAGAGATAACTTGCTAATTTTAATTTAGAGTTAAATTTTAAGTTAGAGTAAAACAGAGTAAGATATTTTAATTTAACAGAAGCGGTTTCAAATATCTATTTATTTAAGACGCTACTTTTAAATTGTTGTATTATCGTGTTCATTTTAATACACAGAAATTTGAAGTACGGCAAGTATGCCACTAATTATTATCTTGTTGGAATGTGATGAGAGCGCTGTCTTTGAAATTTTTATGGCAGTTTTTTTGTAGCCTTTTTTTGTTTGCACAGTATTTTTGTAATAAACTATACTTGTGACTGTGTGTATGTGTGTGTGCTTGTTTCACAACAGTATATTTTTGCTACTGCTGTGATATCTTATTATTTAATTTATTAATAAAAAGGAAAAGCAATGTTTCATGTTAAATTAATAGCACTTAATATCAAAGTGGAACTATTTTTGCTAAAATAAACGTTATTATTACTACATATGCTGTTTTTTAGAAAAATTGATTACTTCCCTGGTTTAACCAGATAATTCTCATCGTTCTGTATAAAATAATCTCATATTGGTAAACAACAGCGTCTTATTATCGCAAAGATTACCTAGAAGAACCGATGAACTGAATGACTTGTTAATATTATAAACTGGTAACTGGTGTTTTTGAGAAATTTAATATATATTTTTAATTCAAATGATTATCGTCATGTTATTTTAAAACTAATTAATATGATACGAAAATAAATATATTACTGGAAAATATAGCGATATTTATATATCGAGTGGTCCAAAATAAAACCGGAACTTTTTGGTTTTTCAGTAGCTTCGCTAATTTTTTTCTCGATCTTGAACTTAAATAATTGTAACGAGAGGAATACTGTAAATACTTTATAGAACAAATTCATTTTTCTCTGAAAGAACAAAATGGCGGGGGAATTCTAAAAACTGTAATATTTAAAAGTTGCTGTACGTTACAACTTGCATTTTTTTTTTAATCTAACAAAAAAACAGTTTTTTTAATTGAAGACTCACTACTTGTAACTAAAAGAATGCTATAAATGCTTAATAAAATCGAATTAAATCGTATTTCAAAGAACAAAATGAAGGATGATTTTTAAAAAAATTAATGTAAATGTGGCATATTTTGTAATTGAGAAAATTCCCAAGGATTTTGCATAATAATTGTCGTACAACTTATAAGCGTTTGTCATTAGGATAAGAATTTTCACCATTGACATAATTGTTGTTTAAACTAGTTTTGTTCAAGGATGACAAAGTATGAGTAATTAATTGAAGCCTTAAATAATAAAGGGTGATCTGTTGCTGTTTTGTCATTCTTTATCAGCAAAAGTTAATAAAACTGTAGGTATTTCTTTTGCAGTAATAAAGTATTTTTTAAAGGAAAATATTGATCGTACAACTTGGTCATAAGTGATGACAAAGTACCACACTTCATAGAACCAGTGTTTGGCTTCAAACAGTCCCGATCTTAATCCTGTGGATTATTTTGTTTTGTGAAATTTGCAGATAAAAGTGTACAAAAATGGAAATCTCTCTACAAATTCCAAGAAAATAGCAAAAGTCAATATTAAAAATACATTTTCGTTCAATTATGGAGCTTATATATACCACAGCAGTCGATAAATTGGCGTATTTATTCCTATTCTTAGAAACCTAAATTGTTTGTTATTGTCAAGATAATATATATTATCCGAATCTTATGCTAAATAATGAGTTAAATGACAATTTCCCTAACAATTTTATGTTTCACGTGTTAATAAACATCATTTGCATGTCCATAACAATTATTAGTCATCATGCGTCGTTTAACAAATACAAACAAGCAAGGACCAGCGTCCATATTTTTTTATTTATAAACGTGACTAATGTAAATGTAAATGTATTTATTTGCATTGTTTATAAATAAATCACTATCCATTTGAAATACAATTTGAATAATCTAACAATGAATAGAACAATAATTAGGTTGGTTATGTACTAATTAATTATTCGTACTAACAATAAAACTAATTTAAATTGTAAGGGTTGCTAGTTGAACAATATTCTGCGTCAAGTATATTTTAAGATTTTATTTAATTAGAGAGATGTGAATATACCGGGTGGAAACTTTAATGGAGCCATTTGATTTGATAACCTTATTTTCAAGATAGAATCACAAATATAAAGTATAACTGATTCTGTGATAGAATAAAAATGGCAAAAAGTGGTGAGATCCAGTAGCGGTTTTAGGATTTGGCTAAGAAGGGCCGCAGCAGTGGCGGGTCGGTTAATCAGTGTTACGACGTCATCCAACAACATCAGGACGCGTCGGGTGACGTAAAAATGTTGTTTGGGAAAACATCGGCTCTTTTCTTCTTTCTAAAGTGTGGCTAAGTTGCACGCCCTCGAAACAAAAACCTAGCTACCTTTAGACCGCAAAATTTCGATTTTGTTAGATATTAAAACAAATTTTTCATTTGTGGTGAATTAAAACAACCATGTATTTTCTAGTATATTAAGAGTGAACAAGAAGAGTAAATTTCTGTGATTCGTTTGACATTTTCATAATGATCTTATAGTTTTACTTCTGAATGTTTAGTTATTTTGTGTTTTGTTATTGTTGTATTTATTTTAGTTTATCTGAACGGCTGGTATGTTGCAAATATGATGATTTAAAACTTAATACAGATTTTTTTTTGAGGTTTAAATTTTTAACCCCAGTTACATGTTTCTATTACTAACAGCGTTTTTTATCTGCAACAATTTTAAAGCTATTAAATGTAATTATAATTTATTTCAAAATATTTTTTTCACTATTGACAAAACTTTTTAATTGAATAGAAATTCTTTTTATTATAATTACCTTCTGGGTTGTTTTATGATCATGATCACCTTACTACTGCTGAAAAGTCCACCTATATAAATTAAGGGAATATATTTTAAAAAACCATCAATAAAAAAAAATAGGTGTATACACATCAATTTATAATTATGTCTCTATGGGCCGCAATATTTAGTTTTGCACACAGGCGCAGGCGGCCAAATAGCTCAGCTCGGCACTGTGTATATTTATTCTCTGAGCAATCAAACAATAAATATGCAATGTTCAAAAAAAAGATTTAGGTATCCTTTTTGCCAATAAATTTTATTTTATTTAACATATAAATAGTCTGGGAATATCTTCTACAAAAATATTAGGCCTCATTATTAGAAAGTGTAAATCATTTAATAAGGCGTTAAAAACTCTTTGTTCTTCACTTGTGCGTTCCAGGTTGGAATATGGATCTCTAATTTGTACCCACAAAATTTTGTTCAGATCACACACATAACAGATGTCAATCTGAAAAAAGTTGCAAACATTTATAGTATCCCAAAAAAATGTGAAAATTTGTCAAAAAAAATTGTTCGTGGTGAATACAATAACTATATAGAGGAAAGTTAAAAATTTCTAAATACTTGGTTTGTACAAAATAATACAATGCTTTACATTTGGCAGTAGATCGGATCCCGCAGCTGGGATTTTTAAATTCATCTCGACCGAGCAAGGAACTGTAAGGCAAAATAAAATTTACTCAAACATTGAACATTATTCTTAATTATTACTAGTAATTTATAACAAAACAGAATGAAAAACAGCTGGCTGGAATAGATCCACAGTGACAAAAAAAAATGAAAAACAAAAATAGTTGCTTGAGGTAAACAAATTATATCTTCGGTTTTCTTCCGATTCTCATATTACATCAGTAGAAAGTTTAATAATTAGCCCATTCTAAATTCTAATTCAGATATTCATGTGGGAAAAGATAGGAAATTTCGATCGAAACTGTGGAAATTTCTATGAGAATTAGTTGGCACCACTGGTCTCGAACCGAATACTTAGTTAAAGTTTGTTGTTCATAACTTTTCAAATGATCCCTGCACTCTTTAAATGTCACGAATTTATCATCCACCTTCATGCTTCAATATTTATAAACAGTCTACTCGAAAAACAAATAACACTTAGAGAGATTTTTAGTTGTCATTCCAGAACACTCTAACCTCAAATTATGACGTACTCTGCCGGGATTTTAATCTGTAATCGATTGTACATTTTTTTGCTGTTTTCGTTATTCGACAAGCAATAAAACCTCAGTTTGGCATAAATTGTCGTGTACAAAGGAGCATTTATCACACTTATCGGTCGTTAGTTACAATTTGTATTGAATTTAAAATATTTGGAATTTTACAATATGAATTTTAATAAAGCGGAACTTGTAGACATGACTTTTGTTTTGGGCGAGTCAGACAGAAATTGTTTACTTGCCAATACAATTTATCACCAACGTTATCCTGAAAGAAGGCTTCCTGATGTTAGCAGCTTCCAAAACCTTCTCGATAGATTTCTGAAAACTGGAAATGTCGAATATAAAAAAAGTGAAAGAATAAAACGTGTTGTGAACGAAGAACGTGAGTTTTCTATGGTGCTGGCAACGGTTGAGAATCCCCATGTTAGTCAAAGAGAAGTGACCTCATTAGTAGGAATAAGTAGACGGTCTGTGGGTCGAAACTTAAAAACAAATAAGTTGCATGCATATCATATTCAAATGCACCAGGAATTATCTGATGACGATTTTCAAAAGCGCCTACAATTTTGTAATTGGGCCAGAGGTAAAATGCAAGTTGATGTCAACTTCTTCAATAATGTTTTATTCACTGATGAGGCAACTTTTCATAAAAATGGATTTGTTAATAGGCACAATTTCCATTATTATGCTTCGGAAAATCCTCACTTTTTTATGCAAGTTGATAATCAACACAGATGGTCTATAAACGTTTGGGGAGGAATTATTGAAGAACATGTAATAGGGCCACATTTCTTTGATGGTACATTGACTGGAGCTATTTATCTTCATTTTTTGGAAAACTATCTGCCACAATTATTGGTAAATCTCCCCTGGAAGAATTCAAAATAGGATGTGGTTTCAGCAAGATGGTGCTCCACCACATTATTTAAATGCAGTTAGAGACCACTTAAATAATACCTACCCTCATCAATGGACTGGAAGAAATCGACCCACTAAATGGCCTGCTAGATCCCTAGATCTTACAAAAATGGATTTCTTTTTATGGGGATACGTGAAGGAAATTGTTTATAGAGACACACCAACATAACAGTACAAAATATGAGGGGAAAAGAATAATAACTGCTTTTAGATCTAGCACACCGACGGTTTTGGGAACAGTGGGAACCTCATTTCAAAAGCGCATAGAGATGTGTGTTAATCAAAATGGCCCACATGTGGAACATTTATTATAATTTTTTCTACTAAGTTATTTGAAGAAACCTCTTTTTTTAAGTTTATTTTTGAATGTTGTAATTATTACTCAATAAAACGAAAATGGTTGCAATTAGCCATAGGGAAGCACTTACAAAAAATGTTCGTTTTTCATTTTTACATCACATCGTTGAAAAATATACAAGAGGGTGTTCCATTTGGAAGAAATTGAGAATATTCAATTTAAAAGTTCATAAATGAATACTAATTTTTGACCACCCTGTACATTTTTAGGAAATGAAAATGATTCAGAAAATATTAATTTGATGTCTCGTAACTGGTACTCACATAAGTTTTCTTAAAACCCATAATTGTGACTGTGGTGATTTTTTTTAATATCCATCTGCGGATGGCATTATTTCAACAAAAAAATTCATTACATCAAAGTGGTTGGGTGATAGTCAATAATAATATAGAATGAATAGAGCCTAGAAAGAGGCTTCAAAAAATGTACTAATATACATAGCATTCCATTTAAAAAAAGGCACTTTGTATTGCAATTTCGTTTTGCTCGCCCTGTATATTCGAAAATAATTTCCAGCTATAGACTTTTTACTCTAGTTTACTTGCAATTTTTTTAAAAATTTCTAGCTATCGTAGAACTCGAGATATCGAGGTAGACGCACTATTGCCCCACCATGTATATACATATAAATATATATATATATATATATATATATATATATATATATATATATATATATATATATATATATATATATATATATATATATATATATATATATATATATATATATATATATATATATATATATATATATATATATATATATATACATATATATATATATATACATATATACATATATATATATGTATATACATATACATATATATATATATACATATATATATATATATATATATATATATATATATATATATATATATATATATATATATATATATATATATATATATATGTATATATATGTATATGTATTGCAGGAACGTTTGACAGAAAATACTTTTTTAAAAAATTGAACAACTTTATTTAATAAACGATTACAATATTGAGAGAATAACCAAGCTTGGTATTCTCTTAATTATTTACAACGAAACAATAACTTGTATGAGGTAAAGCAATACTTGTATGAGCGAGGTAAAGCAAAACTAACTTTGGTTTACAAATGTTGGCTTTTATATCTTTGAACCTCCTGACGTTTTAGATTTCGAGAACTTGTGCAATATTGCGTTATAGAAAAATAAAGACATAAATTAGTCAAAAAGATCCTTGCAGAAAAATATCAAATTTCATTATGCTTTATGTAACAAAATGATTAATCAGCAGTTTCAAGATTAACAAAACAAATAATGTTTACATTTAAAAAATAGGAGTAATTAAAATGTATAAACAATAACAATATAAAGTTTTACAATAAATTGCGTCGTAGTTGGGACTTGTCATATTTCAATATAAGGGGTGGATTTTCATATAACATATATATATATATATATATATATATATATATATATATATATATATATATATATATATATATATATATATATATATATATATATATATATATATATATATATATATATATATATATATATATATATATATATATATATATATATATATATATATATATATATATATATATATATATATATATATATATATATATATATATTATGCAGTCCAACTTTACCAAGCCCAAAATGTTACATTTGACAGTGATACGAAGCCCACTTGGTTTTTACGAAGCCCAACTTCGGGCTTCCTAAAAACACAGTGTATAAATTTTATTCAGAGACAGGTAACGACATCTCTTATCATTTGCTAAAAAAATAGGTGGCTTCATAAAGTCGGAAAAAATATCAAAATATGCACCTTTAGTTCTAATGCTTCAAGAGTAGGGGGCGCAAGAGTCAAACTCGAGTATATACTGTACTGTATATGTACCACGAATGATACGATGCCCGCTACATCCGGCAACACCTCAGTCTCGGGAATAATGAATAATTTGCCAATTTAAAATGATTTTTATTTTAAAAGTATTATTAGATGTCTAAAATTTTATTTTCTTTGCAATTTTAAGAAAAATGAAAGCTGAATCGATCATGGATTAAGTTGTATCGATAATGTTCATTGCGTTTGGAACACTAATTTTGATATTAACAAGATATTACATAATACTTACAGGGTTACCCAATAATTTGGGAACACCTTTGTAATTTTTAAATTTAAGATTTAATTATAAAGTATATTTATGAGTCCGTAAGTCGATAATGAGTGTATTTTGCATGTAGTTTTCGAATATATACAGGGCTGCCTATAAAATATTGAGAGATGTCAACTTTTGTTGTTCAAAAATAGAACGTCTTATACAAGGTGTCATTAGGGAGTTATTGCTGGATTGCTCATAAGCGATTAAACGTATCAAAGGAGGTTAAATACATAAGTTATTCGAGATATTGACCTCTGAAATTTGACAGTTCATATTTTGAGAGGCTGTAAAATCTAAACGGCTCGACTTACAACAAAACGATTTACATATCCCTATCTTAGTTTTTCTGGTTAAACCATAAGATTTTTCTTAAATAGGAACATTTTATAAACTTTTTATAGTGATTATTGATTCTATTCATCTCAAATACAATAACATATCACACTTCTCTAAATAAATAATTTAGGTACTCTCCATAAGAACACACATGTATTTGTATTAATTAAATCATTCCGAATTTTGTGTTTCATTTTGATATAGGTGCTGTTATGGAAAGTACCTTAAATATTTATTTTAGAAACAGGGAATACGTCTTTTAATCAGGACACCAAAATCTCTTAAAAACCGAAATACAAAATATACGTCCGTATAAAAAGACCTGATTACGGTTCTAAAAATCGAAACCCTGTATTAAAAATTTGAGACTAGTACTTAATAGAGCATAAAAAATTGTCCTACGAAAGTATTTTTGCTTAGTTCTATTTTCAGAAATAAAGTCATAGTAGAATTTAGAACATCCTGTACATATTGACATAGAAATAAAACACGAGAAATAATTTAGTAATACATACTATTTATTGAAACCGTTGAAATACAAGAAAGAAAACTAAAGGAATCATCATTCCTGGTCAAAGTAAATATTAACAAACTCTAACTAAAATTTGATCTAATCTAAATATGATCTTCTATCTGTTTTTTTTACTCACTACCCATCATGAATCAAAATAAAAATAAAATAAAGTTATTCCGCAGATTATATCAAAATTGGAACAGTGGACATAAGAGCTGCTTTTGTTCTTAACATTCACCAAGTTCTTTTGTTATTATTTTGTCTCTGTATTTAGAGAAAAATTCAAACATAACTAAGGTCTGAAATAAAAAAAATGTACAGTGTGTTATTTTAATTTTGTAATATTTTCAAGTGTCAAATACTTCTTCAGCTAGAAGGTCCATCCAAAAAAAGAAACTTCAGAGTTTGGCGTAGAGTTATATCCCATTGAGTCAGATAGTAACAAATCTCTCAAGTACATTTGAAAAAGGAAGTAATGTCAATAATTCATTTTACAATCTACTTTACTCCACAGCGTAAAATTCCACGCCATATCCTGTATTTTGATTTTTTTTTGCTAACAAAATATATACCCCTTTAAAAACCATTTGAAACTGCTGGAAAACAAAATGATGAAAGACACTGAACGTATAATGGGAACCGTATTTAAAATAAAATTAAAATAAAAGAGATCCCCCAATATCGATATCGCTTATCACTTTTGTCTGAATGTATTGTACACCAGTGTCTTAACTTTGATCCAATCTTTTGTTATTATTTTATCTCCATACTTAGAGAGAAATTGGTCGCATTCGTGCTTTTTTGGTGTTATTCTATTATTAATGTGTTTCCGAAAATAGTTTTCAATTAGTTTTTTTTTCAGCTGACGTCCATCGACTACGTCCGGCAATTGACTTCAGACGTGACGTGCCTTTATCATTTGTTTCAAATTCAGTAGTTTTTTCTCTTAAATAGTCATATTTTATTTTCTCTTTGCTGCAACCAATTTCTTCATCTTTTGTTTGAATTTTACTGGTTTTTTCTTTTTAAATCCTCTATATTATTAATCTTTGCTTTCTCTTCTCCTACATTGTCGCCTTTCTTATCCATTTTACATATTTCCTCATCTCCTATTTGTTCCTCTATTTCGTTGGTGATGTCTGTGTCATCAATAAGTCGTCTTTTCCTTTTTTCTGTGGTATTATCTACTTCGTTTTTGTCTTCCTCGCAACTTACGTCTGAGTCGTAATAGTCTTTATCCAAATTAATCTCTTCTAGGTTTTTGCCATGAAATTCTTTTCCTTTTCCTTTCTCCAGTAGAAGTAACACCTTCACTACTTTTGCCGTTTGGTAGATATCTTGCGGCAGTCTAAAAAATTATTAAAATTACGTATTATATACAGGGTGGGAAAACATGGACGACCCTTAATATTTTTCCTCACTACGAATTTTTGAACAACGCTGAAATGCGTATATGTAAATGAATGAGAATTGTCGGAAAGAAGGGCAAGGAAAAGATTTAGATATTTTGAGAGAAAAAACTACTGAAAATAAAAAGAAAACACGAAGGTACGTAACATCTAAAGCCAACTGTCAGGCGTAGTAGATGAACGTCAAAAAAAATATATTAGGGGTTGGTCCATAGTTTTTTCATGCTGTATATTGAGTGTTAAGGGGGATATTATTCTTTTAATGTCTGTGTCAAATTATGTATCCAATAATTCAGCAATTTTGAAGTATTTTGTAATGCCTACCTATAAAATTGTGCATGGGTCTTTTTAGTATGCCCCATGAATGTCGCAACTTGCTCCATTTCATCGGCCCCCATGTTCATCAGTTGCAAAGTTGTTGCAATGTGTTTTCTAAACTTTGTAGATGTCAAAAGTACAGGATGTTTCGCTCCGCATTTTTTAGCCAACATTCTTATTATATAATCTCCTCTTATCCACTTGTTTTCGATGCCAGGATTTGCAAATAAGTAAGGATTTGTGTCAGGTACTATATTAGTGGTTTGTCTAATGTTCTGCAAAGATTTTATATACCTTTGAGTTTTCTTGGAAAAAAAGAATTGGGACTGGTTTTGAGCCCTTTCCATCTGTAATGACTCTCTTGAATTGTCCACATAATATTTTTTCCAAGTCCGTTAAGGATTCAGAAAAAGCTTTTTGAGTAGTTGAGGAGTTTTCTCTCTCATATGTTTTAATTTTTAAATATTGGACATCTCCTACACGTTTTCGATTAAACATAATAGTTTGCGCTAGTACACATTCTGTTAATTTTTTGTAATTGTCCTTTACATTAATTCCTTTTTGTAAGCTTTCATGAGCATTTTCAGATATTTCCTCAATATATTTTTGAAACAAAAAGTATGTCCTCTGTTAATGGTAGACGGTTAGGTTTTTGCCACTGTCTTTCTTTAAGGTCTTTCAGTGCCAAGCTTGATATTTCATTACACCAATGAGCTTCTATAAGGTTTTTTAAATCTTTGATGTCACTTTTCTTCTCATCCCTGTTCTCCCAGCTTATATTTGGAATCTGTTTCCTTTCAATGACTGTTTTAAAAGCAATGTTACAAACAGTTTTTAAGTTAGTTCCCATATGCAATGCAAGGGAAGGCGCTCTGAAGCTCTTTTTGTTCTCGTTATACCCACTTATTATTTTTGCTGCTGCCACAAGCGTTGCAAACATTTCTGGTTTAAGAACATCAAAAAGTCCCTTAATGTTATCATGCATAGATCGTATTGCTATAAGCATCTTTGCCATTTCTCTAATTTTATTTGAAATAAGAGTTGCAATCTGCTGTCTTTTATGTTTTGCAAGAAGCACCTCCCCATATAAGCAAATCAAAGGGTCACTTTTTGCAACGTTACTTACAGAATCAGCACGCATTGTTTCAAAAACTTCTTCTCTTAAACGAGATGTTCTTAAGAATTCGTGATTCTTTGACGTCATAAACGTTTGGGATTTACTTAGACAATTCTTGCCGGGGTTAGTAACATCATGAGGTTTACTTTTACAACTTTCACGTGTCTGTACAACATTTTTTTATTATAGAGTCCTAGACAGAACATGCAAACAACGTGATCCGTGTCGGAATCCTTTGAACTTCTTACGGGATATGAGATATCTTTTTCTGTTTTCAATATGAAATAGCCTCGTTTTCTGAAAGCTGAGACTATCTCTAAACGTTCTTTGCTGTTGGGTTTTAAGCTTAACATTCTTTTAACTTCCGGATCTTTGGGATGATGTCTAGAGAGATGTCTGGGGAAATGTGTAACGACGTCTTCATAACATATGGGACAAATGGTAGGTCTCTCCCTGGCAGATTGCTTCCTGGTATATCTTTGATTCGTAACCTAGTAAAAAAAATTATTAATGAAATATTGAAGGTGAAAAAAAAACACTTTGTCATTTTTGTTTTTGGCCTTTTTAATGAACTGTATCAAAAAAGAATTATAATGTACAATCTGCAAAAGTAAACCTGAAAGTGTTATTAATCCTGACAAAAATTATAAAAATTCTCCAAGTAAATCCCAAACGTTCATGACGTCAGAGAATGATGAGTTTTTAAAAACATCTCATATAAAAAAGGAATATGAGAAAATGCGGGCTGATCTCTGAACAAATTTGCAAAAAGTGGACCTTGATATGTTTGATGAGAGGTGTTTCTTGCAAGGTATAGACAGCAGATTGCAACTCTTGCGTCAAATAAAATTAGAGAAATAAAGAGGACGAATAGAAAAATGCTAATGGCCATAAGATTCATGCATGATTTAAGGGACATTTTGATGTTCTTCATGCAGAAAGTTTTGAGACGCTTGTGACAGTAGCAAAAATAATAAATAGGTATAAAATTATTGCTTTTAGAGCAGTTGGCGAAAGCATCTTTCAAACATAAGCTGGGAAAACCAAGATGAAAAAAGTGAAATTAAAGATTTAAGAAAATTATAGATTCTCATTGGTGCAATGAAATATAAAGCTTAGCAATAAAATACCTTAAAGAGTGACAGAAGCATAATAGACTACTATTAACAGAGGACATTCTGCTGCATAAAAAATAAGTTGAGGAAATATCTGAAAATGGCCATGAAAGCTTAGAAAAACATATTAATAGACAGCTACAGAAATTGACCGAATGTATACTTGCTCAAACTACAATGTTTAACCGTGGGAGACGTCAATATTTAAAGAGCGAGGAAATTCTTGAACTAATCAAAATCAAAAAAAAATATTATGTGGACAGATCAAGAGATTTATTGCAGACGGCAAGTGCAGTTAATATGAAATAATGAAAATACTTTGTCATAATTTTTTTTATGAAAATAAACCATTCAATAACTTACCGAAAATGTTTCACTCTCAGTATTTGTTCCTTTGACAGATTCTATTTGTTCAGATAATTTTGTAGCCAACTTGTTCGTGTCCGGATCAAAAGATTTAGGATTCCTTTGTATGGTATCCTGAAAATGAAAATGTGATTTTTGCACAATGAATTTAACTGGACGAATCCCATTGAATTTCTGTATTATTTAAAAAATTTAAGCATCCTTTGTTAAGTATACTTTACTAGTTACCAATAATGTCGTTTACATACTATTTCAAAGATTTCATGATATGAAACTTTAGTTGTTAATATATATGAAGAACAGTACATAGAGGAAGGCTAAGTCAAATATTCTTAGAATAGAAAAAAATAACAAAAAGTGCCCTATTTGAAACGAAAAATATAGTGTCGATATATATGAAAATTCGCGGCTCGCCATTAGGATCTCGGAATTCATGAGAAATAGGACAGTTAAATTGTAATAAAATTCTGTAAATTAGAGCTTTATCACAATAAGCTATCAAAAAATACAAAAAAATTCCCTTAATTTAACTGACCTTGTATTTCTTATGTATTTCGAGATCCCAATGGAGAGCAGAATATTTTCAACACTGTATATGAGCAATCAATCAACTATTTAGAAAATGTAATACCAAGAACTTTTTTACCTTACTATCAATTTGTCCTTTTTCGTTCATATTCATTTGGGTATTTTTTGAATATGTTTTATGAACATCTCCAATACTTATTTCGGATTCACTGTCAGACGAAGATTTTTCATGGTCATCATCATCCTCATTATCTGTGGGTGGGACATATTCGTCCCCAGAACTTTCGTATTCGTCATCAGCGTCAGAAGGCAAAATATTATTATGTTTTTTGCTGAGAAGTTGATGGCTCCGTAACCAATTCATTCTCTAATAGTGTGATTTGACTATTTTCGGGTCGTGTTTCATTACAATCGGTTTCCTTATAAACCTGCCAAATATCAAAGCCATCAGTATTTTCTCTAGATGTTTTAACCTGTGGAGAGTTTTTAATAAAATATTGCTGTGATGTCGACGGAGCCAACAAAGTTATATTTTTACTATTATTCGAAACTTCAGCTGCAGAAGGGTCATTATTTCCGGCTTCTATATCCATTTGATCACATTCCGTATCATAAAAATTGTATATATCATTTTCGATGGGCATGGAAGTCAAATCGCTCGTATACTGTATAAAAGTTCTTTCTCCAGATGCAGCTGGTATTAAAGTAACGTCCGAAATTACATTCACAAATTTATTATTGAATGATGTGGGCAACTTCTCAAAGAGCGATTCTTCCAATGGCATTTCTCGAATCTTCGAATCAGAATGGTAACATTCCGGAAGATTGGTTGTTGTAGAGCTCGCATATGAATGATTACTATTCCACTGTTGCGGTAGTGTTAGCTCTATATTAGTATTTAGTCTTATAATACCATTCTTCTGCTCGCATTCCGTGCTAGTTTCAGAACAATCTTCATACGACGGATTTATGATGGGCTCTTCAATAATATCATCAATAGTACCTACAACCCATTTCTCATTGTTATTCTGTAGGCTTGAGTCGTGTTTAGGTGACTGCAATGGAGGAGATATAGATAGTAATGTATTGCGGGATTCTGGTCTATCACAAGGATACAGAGTTTTATCTGGAATCTGAATAACGTCAACTGTGTCAGAAACGAACGCAACCTTATTTTCGATTGCTAGACGTAATAGAAATTCACTTCGCTTCATTCTTAGATAGAGTACTTCACAGCATGTGGATCTAAAATGATCAAAAATGAAGAAGTTTACTTATCATTCGAAAACGTTGGCTCTTTATTAAATATGCTTTTGGACACGCCAATTTGAGGGTCTTATTCTGCTATACAAGGCAAGGTGTTTCTAAAATGTGTAACATAATTTCAACTGGCGTCAACATAAGTCTATTTAACCCAACGTATCAAGTGACGTCATTCTTTAACACGAAAGAAAATCCCAAAAGTAATAATCTGTCACAACCACATTTACAATATAATTTCCTTTCAAACAAGGTGCCGCATGACATATCTGCTAATTTTGGAGAAATGGCTCTGACATCATCAACTATCCCGACAAAGAAAATATGAAAATCGATGATATTCATGTTCATTTAAATTTATTTAAAATGCAATTTCTTTTCCTTTCAAATGAGGTGCCACATGATATCTCTATGAATATACAGGGTGATCCAACTTAAGTCGGTACTATTGCTAACTTGGTTATTGTTACTAATGGAGTTACTAATTCATTTAAATGAGCAAAGTAGCACATTCTTTTGTGCTGACTAAGATGGTTATAAAAATCGAACATCAGGATCACGTGATATGAATGAAAAGTCCTCTTTTTAAATGGAATATTTTATACAGGGTGATTTACTTAGGCCGTGTATTAGAAGTTTTTCAACTTGCAGTTAGATTAAAAACTTGAAATTTGGTATGCTGTTATAATCGATCATGTCCGTTAAACCTAAAATATTTTCAGTCCTCCAGCTATACAGGGTGTGTTAAAAGTCGGTACCAACTTTCTTATTTTAAATAGAAACCTAAATTTTTTCACCTGGTTCAGAAGTGCTACGCAATCTATTGAAAGTAGAATATTAGAATGTTTGAACAAAAATGATGCTCATATTGAACATTTACGTTACGAGTTCTGTCAACATTGTTTTTGTTCGTTAGTAATAATTTGTATTGTGTAATTAAATAGCAATCCATATTTTTGATTAAATTATTACAATTGACTTTTATTCCATGGCATACTTGAAAAGCAAGGAATATCTGGGAATTTCTTGATTTTTATTGAATAATTCAATAGAGGTTAAAGTTAAGTATAGGGAATGCTTAAGTAACTCACCCCAAAATTCAATTTTCTTTCGAATGGTGTCAAAAAATAGTGAAAAAATTGAGTTTTTGACGATATTTTAATGCAACATTTGAAAATCGCCTGCGGCCATTTGATACAAAATGGGACCATTGATGGGACATCAGGAGTTAGCTTGGACTTCCAGCTACCTGCTCCACAAATTTGGTTTAATAATTTTGAACAGATTGCGAGCTACAAATTTGTTCGTAAACTACTATGGCGGGAATATTTTTCAGAAAAATCGGCATGTGTCAAAAACTGTAATACATAAGTTAACATAACTTGTCTAAACTCAGAACTAGAAGGCCAATCGAACCATGTGAAAAAAATGTAGGTTTCTAATTAAAATAAGAAAGTTGGTACCAAATTTTGGCACACCCTGTATAGCGGGAGGACTGAAAATACTTTAGATAGAACGGACATAATCGATTATGACAGCATACCAAGTTTATAATGCAACATCTAATGCACGGTCTACGTAAATTACCCTTATAATATTTGGATTCTATATGGAAATCTAAGTTCCTTTTTTGTATATCTCACAGTGGTTCTAAATTCAACGGTTTTGGAAGTATAATATCGACTTTTTTAGTCATTTTAATGAAATACAGAGCCAAAACAGGGAGACGGAACAAAACAAAATAAATTTTCCTTTCTTATCTTAACTTTTTAACTGCTCTATGACCAACAAAAGTTAATATTACAAAATACATATTGAAAAGTTAATACAGCAAAGTGATTTTTATTTTCCTCCATCTTTCACTGCTTCGGCCCTGTATCTAATCAAAATGTCTAAAAAGTCAATATTCTTTTGTTTATATTTCCTAAACCGTTAACATTAGGATCATTGTGTGATATACAAATAACCTTTAGAATGTTAGTTGTACATCACATTATGTAGAATCTAAATATTTTATAAAGTATAGGGAATTTCGTTTCAAAAGAATACGTTTCCCATCATATCACGTGATCCCAACGCTCGATTGTTTTTGAAAATTACCATCTTAGTCACCATCAAAAAATGTGCTACTTTGCTGATTTAAACGTACTTGTAACTCTTACAATGAGGAAGTTAGCAATAGTGCCGATTGAAATTTGAACACCCCTGTATATTATATGAAAGGTTAGATCTTGTAGATTATGTTTAGAAAAAGTAATGCGATGGCCTTATAAAACGTGTTTTTAAAACTAACAGAAATCAGATGACAGCACTGTCATCTGATTTCTCAAATTGCATGTGTTGTTTTTCCAGACAACTACTCAATCTTATCTACATATGTAAATTAATATAGTACCCAACACCATACTGGTCTTCATAAACAATAAAAGTATTTACTTACCTAATTTATACAATAGATCTGCAAAGATGATCGCAATTATAAATAAGGCAACACTGCTGGGCTTCTTATACACTGTGAGATATATCTCTTGCCGCACATGCAATACGAAACTGATGAAATATTATAACTATCTAATTTATAAATCACCACCCGCTCCCGGCTCGACCAGGCTGTGATATAATAGGCTTCGTAATGATAGCCATGCATATATATATATATATATATATATATATATATATATATATATATATATATATATATATATATATATATATATATATATATATATATATATATATATATATATATATATATATATATATATATATATATATATATATATATATATATATATATATATATATATATATATATATATATATATATATATATATATATATATATATGTATATATATGTATATATATGTATATATATGTATATATATATATATATATATATATATATATATATATATATATATATATATATATATATATATATATATATATATATATATATATATATATATATATATATATATATATATATATATATATATATATATATATATATATCCAATTTAGCTACTTATACCATACATATTTTAAATCCTAACATATCTGACCATTATGCACAACTCTTACACATCACTCATAATCATAGCTCATCGAAGTTGCTTTATATGCATATAAAAGAAATTTTAGCAATGAAAATCACAGTATTTTGGCTTTGGTCTATGAAGCCCTTTCAGTTGACAATAAGTTCAATAATTTTCTATCCACATTTACAGGTTACTTTGATTCAGCATTTCCTTAAAAAAAAATTAAGTTTCCAATCAAAAAACAGCAAGCCAGAGTGGATAACAGAAAATATCAAAAATGCAAAAAAACACTTAACTTCTTATCAGAATTATGTTAAACAAAATCAAATACCAAAAACAAACATATACAGAATATAAAAACTTCTATTCTAAGCTATTAACAAAAAAGTAGATATTATGAACTAAAAATTGCCCAGTCAGATAACAAGTCCAAATTATCTGGAATATTATTAATAAAGAAAATGGTAGACCTAATCCAACTAACTCAACATTTAAACAAGCGTCTACATAGAGGTTGCAATTGGTGTTGATGCTCAGAAACATGCGCGGAATTGCGACCAGAAATTTTAGTCTAGACGAGTCCATTATGAACACAAAGGGCCTAACGGATTCATAGATAAGTATTAATAAATCCTTTTGGAATCGTTTGTTAGCAAGGACCTCCGTTAGACGATAGTACTCGCCTATAAAGGGCAAGGAAAATCTTACTAACGAACTAAAAAATACTTATTTAAAAAAAAAAGAATAAGTTTGCGATTTGAACCCTGGACCTACCAAGTGCTAGGCGAGTATCTTCTCTATCGTCTAACGAGTTCCTTGCTAACAAACGATTCCAAAAGGAGTTATTAATACTTATCTATGAACTAAGTTAGGCTTCCCTTTGTGTTCATAATGGACTCGTCTAGACAAAATTCATGGTCGCAATCTCGCGCATGTCTTCTGGAGCATCAACGCCAATTGCAACGTATCTGTAGACGCTAATAACATTTAATGGTATAAAGATAAATGATGAAGTCACTTCCTCAGGAAAGGAAGCCAGTAACATTTTTAATGATTTCTTCTGCACAGCTGCTTCAATTTAGTTGACTCCGTATCAACTAACCTAAATCTAAGCCATATGGTAGAAAATAGCTTTAGTCTTTCAGAAAAAACACCATGTGTAAGAGAATCATTAGAATATAAATTATTACTTTAAATGATTATCTTACACATGGTGTTTTTCCTGAAAGATTAAAACTAGCTATTGTTATCCCCATTTATAAAAAGGGAAACCGATATTCAATGGAAAATCACAGACCAATTAGCCTATTGTCGAGTTTTTCAAAATTATTTGAAATTGTAATACATAGCAGACTCACTTCATTTCTGAATAATTCCTAAACTCCTAAATGTAAACCAACATGGCTTCCAGAAAAATAAATCTACAACAGTAATTTTCAGTTTTATCGAGAGAATTTTTACACCTTTTGGACAATAGTCAACTGGCACTGCGTAATTGCACTGGACTTATCAA
>JANEYF010002903.1:0-102647 GCA_029963845.1 Rhamnusium bicolor | reverse complement strand
TATATATATATATATATATATATATATATATATATATATATATATATATATATATATATATATATATATATATATATGTATATATAATACGATGACCAAACCACACCCTGTATAATACAGAGTACATAAGAATAAATTATGTTTTAAATAATAAAAAAAGAAAGTAATGAGGACAGATTACAATACTAAAGCAAAAAAAGACTCTATAATTTAAATTAAATGATAATTTTGAGCGGTATGAGAGCCCAGTTTCAATGAGACACTTTACGTTAACTTTTATGCATATCAAATAGGTAAAATTTGTAATAAATGTTTGATAGAACGCTTTGATATATGAACACCTACCGGTAAATGAACTGTATGTTATTATGTTATGGTATAAAACATTGTTTCTATATAGAATAAGCATCAGAAGGACTATTGTGTATAGCATGGCAACCAGAGCCAGAACATTATTGGATTTTTTAGGTACCAAAACCTTTGGATAACCTGGAAAAAAATAAAATAAAAATTTATTGTTATTAATTAAAATTGAACTTTGTTAAAGACAAATATAATAAAGTTAGTCATTAGAATAGTTACAAGTATGATAGCAATCATGAACACTGGAAAAAATGCTATAAACTGCTTTCATAATTTGGATAGCTGTAAACTCTACTCTATATCTGAGTTTCTGCAATCATTTTCTACGAAGTAAGTGCATCGTCTAACTTTTTTAAACTTTACAAAAGTGAAAGAAACTCACCCTTGTGAGCTAGTACAACGATATAGCATCAAAATGTAGAGACATTTAAAAGGTGTATGTGTAAATTATGTCCAAGGAGGTACATAACTCTTGACAAATATGAAGTTTTTTCTAAAATAAAAAACCATTTGTTGAACTTTTTATAGCTATGTCAGAAGAATAGCATCTATTTATTGTTTTCAAGTCAGTTAGTTTTAAGTAATTTGTTGTATTTGAAAAGTTTCAGCTAATGAGGTTTAACGAAGTCAATACGAAAGGCAAAGTAAAATAATGTTTTAAATGTATTTAGACATGCAATTATGGTGTTGATTTGTTCTTTAGGTATTAAAGTAATCTGGTATGTGGACTTTTGGAGTGGTTGTAATTAGTTATATGAAGAATTTGTTAAAAATTGTTTGCAATTGTAATTTTTCTAAATATTCACCGAAAGGCCATAGTATGGCATATCAAAATAAAGCTAATCATCTCTATATCTTTATTAAATAATAAAATTAGAGTCCATAAGGTATAATAAAGAAATAAAAAGAAAATTAAATTTTCATATTTAAAATTTCAAAAATCAAGTGTCATGATTTTTGGAGAAACGTCAAATTAGGTAGAATAAAAAGCCCATATTTAAAATTTAGTATGGATAGAAAGCTGAAAGGAAGAGCATTGAAATTTTATAAGAAGTTTCCCTAACCTAAAACTTTAAATTTATATTTTCAAATGAAGTCCATACTCAAGCTCGCAAATTATTAAAACAGGGTTTCCAAACCTAAAACAACAAAAAATTAAATTTTATGAATATCATAAAATAATTCCTAGTGGAATAGAAGAGTAATTTCTAGTTGCAACAACCAAGAAGTATTGATAGAATAGTAAATGTGACTTGAGGAAATTAAAAAGGTAAATACATACCTTAAATAAAAGTTTGCTGATTATTAAATAAATATGGTGTTGTGCTACGAAAAATATAAAATCCAGTGTGCCGTGCAGCCATTGTTACTGAAGTTTGATGAATCTGAAATTTGCCACGGAGGAAGGATCGAGGCACAGAGCAACAATATAAGCAGAAGCGTAATTCAACAGAGATTGCGATAACGTGAAGTACAAGAAATCGCCGTAAGTAAAACCACAATAAATCCTAGGTACTCGACGACTTAATAGCAGCTATAATAACAGATCTGATCATAAATAAAGGCCATTTCATTTAAATTTTAAGATATTTACGTTTTCTAAACCATATCGGAAATTTTGAAAATAAATTCTTTTGTTGCTATGAAGGTGTGTTTTATTTGAAATTGGGCTGTACCATTATATTTTCAGATTAATCGCCAGGAACCTGCCCGAACCCTGAGAGGAGAGGTAAAAATAATAAAGAGTCTCAAAATAATAAAATAAATATAACAAACAACATTTTTATTAAAAATAAAACATCACAAAATATATAAAAATATATATATATATATATATATATATATATATATATATATATATATATATATATATATATATATATATATATTATTAGTGAAGTCACAGCAAAAGAGTCAGAATCAAAATGAAGCTAATAAGTTCGTGGTTGCCTAGGTTATCAAAATTTATTATGCCAGTATTATGGTAACAGACAATAATATTTTGAGAGTTAAGTAGAATACAAAATATCTAGTACCATTATCCAGATATTTAACAAAAAAAGAATCGGTTTTTGTTCTGACCCTCAAGAAAAAAATTGTCGAAAAAAATAGCATTGCAATTTATCGCCGTAATTCGGTGAAAATTTCATTGTCTTATATAGCATTCTTTACACAAAATAAATTGACATTTCAGTATTTTTTTACAATGCATTAGTATCGTAATAGACAGTTCATTTCTGGTCTACTTCCCAGAATAAGCCTGAATAATGATAATATACCTATACCTCTTGTATATATATATATAATGGAATATCTCTTGTACGACATTTTAAACTCCCCAATTTTGTTGTCAAGCTACGCTAATATATACAATGAACAAGTAAAGCGCTGTTAAACATTTATTCGGTATATTCAGAGGTAAAATGGAATACTCTTGATAACCTTATCTGATCCCTGACTGTTAAATCAAATATTAATTTTCCATTTCCATTATGGGTAAGCAAAAACAATGTTTAAGGTAGCGCTCGGCGAACATTTTAATGCTCTTATCTTCCATCTACTTTGTTCTTACATACCTGCTTTATGTATAATTCCAATTTGGAAATCATATGCGTGGTTTTCAAGAGAAACTTTTAGTAATTACAAGTTTCTTATCATCTTTAGAGCAAGAGCAAGTCGGTACGGAAAGGTATGTAGAATATGATATGTAGTTTTGTCATATACCGAGCCAGTCGAGTACTACAAATTGTATTTAAAATATAAACGTACACTTTCAAGTTATTAAATCTCATTTTTCTTTTCTTGTTCAAGTTTTCAGTTTTCTTATTCGCAGAGAAAATAAGGCGGCTAAAATCCAACAAAGCTACTTACAAAACTGACTAATTCTATGTGAGTTTTAAATGCGTAATTATGTTTTAACCAGTGGCGGCTTGTCAAGGGAGACAGGGGGAGGCTGAGCCTCCTCTACAATTTTGGGAAAAGCAGAATATCTCCAAACTAATATTTTTCACAAGTAGAAATTTCTACTTAGTTATATCTCAGTTCTCAATGTTGCTTATAACTCATTAATTAATTTTCAGTGTAAAAAAATTTGCATTTCCTTTCCACAAACATGTAGCATTGTAGTCAGGATAGTCCACTCCACGTATGCATATTTCCCGGTCTCTTTCGCGCTTTTGCGTTTGCTTGGATGAACTGTGGAGACTAGCGGCCAGCCAACCCCCATTTCAATACATTGTTCGTGATCTTGAATTTGTGACGCTTATTTCGACAAACATTATGTATCTGTTAGTTAGGGCAGTTAGCCTCCGCACCCCATCTTTTTCTAGCGCATGTACACTTCAGTTGAGCGTTGATCCCCTCTCTCACAAGAGAATAACAGTTATAGAACAAGGACAGTGGCAATTTGTGGTTTCGTGAGAGAACATAAACATATATAATACATAAAATATTAAACAGGTGGTTGAAAAATGAGTGCTCTAGGTGAAAATATTCCCAACGACATGTCTTGTTGTCCAGACGTGGTGGATTATTTGTTGTTAAATGGATTTAATTCTCTTAGTTATGTTCAAAAGGTAAGAATTTAAAAAATGGTCAGACCTACACCGTCAATGCCGTCATTAGTTTTCACAAGTGGTAAACAAAACAGAGGGTTTAGTGATAGCAATTATCAAAAAATCGAGTGGTTAACGGCATCAACAGTTAGAAATAAATTATATTGTTGGAAATGTTTGTTATTTACTATTGAACAATCCTCAATTTGGGGCAAGGCCGGGATTAATAATTTGCAAAATTTGTCGCAAGGTTTAGAAAGGCATGAAAAATCTCACGAGCATATTTCGTCTTCCACTAAATTCGAAATGTTGGGTAAACAAAATATTGTAAATTTCTTGGATTCTGCGTATAAAAGAGAAATAGAAAATTTTAATGAAAAATCCGTGAAAATAGGGACATATCAAAGAGACTAATTGATGCCGTTATATATTTATCTTCTCAAGAAAATTCTTTTCGAGGCCATGATGAAAAACGCGATTCGTATAATGAAGGAAATTTCAAGGAGCTAATAGATTTTTTTAAAAACATATGATCCAAAATTAGAAAACTTTTTGAATAACGCCACTGTTTTTTCCAAGACATTTAAATCAATTCAAAATGACCTAATTGAGAGTGTTAGCTTCATTATTAAAGGCAAAATTTAGAGGAAATACATAATTGCGAATTTTTCTCGTGGCAAATTGATGAAACAACGGACATTACTCGAAAATCTCAACTTTCCGTAATTTTTAGATATGTAATGCACGGTGAAGTTGTTGAAAGGTTTGTTGGTCTTTGATGTGAGTAGTGGAAGAAAGGCGGACAGTTTATTTAAATTATTAATCTACGAATTTGGTAAATTTGATTTGAAAAATGAATTAGTTGCACAAACCTATGATGGCGCTGCGGTTTTTTTCAGGACATCTTAATGGACTTCAAACTAAAATAAAAGATATTGCTCCTCCAGCTTACTTCACTCACTGTTACGCACACAAATTAAATTTGGTTTTGAGTAAAGCCTGTAACGGAATTAAAGAAGTTAGAATATTCTTTTTTCAAATATTACTGGTTTTCTGTCAATTTTTTCAAAATCTAGTAAAAGATCTGATATTTTAAATAGAATTATGGAACATAGAATTCCGAGTAATGCTCCCACTCGTTGGAATTTTTCATCTAGAGTTGTTTTCATTGTTGACACATGCAGAAAAAAACTTATGGACGTTTTTAATTTTATTTCGGAAAGTGAATGACGATCAGACTTTAAGAGCAGCTTACGGATTAAAATCGTTATTGTTGGATAAAACTTCATATTTTTCTAAAGGATATTAAAATAATTTTCGAGAAAACTGATGTTTTACAGAATAAATTTACTGATAAAACACATTCTAAAAATAGACTTAATTCACATATATCTAAATTAAAAGAATTTCGCAATAACGAAATACATTACAATACTTTATATAATGTTTTTTTTAGAAAATATTGAAGAATTAGATGATGAGCCACAGTTAAAAGAAAGAAAGACAACATATAACTTTGACAGAACAAACATACATTACAAACAAATTTTTACAGAAATTTTGGACACCCTTATAGTTCAAATTGAAATTAGATTTTCCGATTTAAATACTTTGCAATGTTTCGATTTAGTAAATCCTAATAATTTTATAATGTTTTCTAAATCATTTCCTAGCAGTCTAATGGACAAATTAATGGACCAGTATCCCTTTTTTAACCATATTTCGTTAAGAAATGAACTATGTGTGTTGTATTCTGACCAGCAACTTTTAGCAAATTCAAAATCGCCTCAAGAAATGTTTACTTTTATATATAATAATAATTTAAAGAGCTGTCTCTCCGAACTGTACAAACTTTTATCTTTAGTGTCAACAATTCCGGTAACCTCAGCTTCTGTAAAACGATCGTTTTCAGCACTCAAACGCATATAAACGTTTACTAGAAACACAATAGCTCAATACCGCCTGTCAAATATATCGCTTATTTCAATACAAGTGTCAGAGTTGAAGAAAAATGATTTATTTTCATTTTATGAAGAAGTAATCAACCATTTTGCTAATTCTGAAAATCGCAAGTTACCACTGTTTATAAAAATATTTAGACTTTACACCAAAGATTAATATAGTTAGTTATTATTTTAGAAGAAATATTTATTCAATTTAATCATGCAACAATTGTTTCAATCATTTTTAATTAAGGTAGGTAGGTAGTAATTATAGGTATTTCAATAATTATTTATGAAATTAAACCCAAGAAATAGTATTTTGATGTGGCATTTATATTAAAATAAATATAGACAAGTTAATATTTTGAAGGTTTAATAAAAATATACCTCATGCATACATAATAATTTAAAAAGTATCACTAAATTACAAACTATTTGACACATTATTTATTATTTAAATAATAACAATGAAAGTGGTCTTCTCACAAAATTCTTCTTACTGCTAGCTACCCTGGCTTCATAGTGATCATATAGTATATGTATTACACAGTGTTACATATTTAGACAAGATAAACAGGAACAAGTAAGAATAACACAAAACAGCGAAAATATTTTTAATGTTTTTTTTTTAATAACTCGATAGAAATATTTGCCTCCTCGTTTCTTTTGAATTCGGGCAGCATTTCGTTGTTTTTTTACGACTGTTTTGTAATTCCTGATCAATTCACTGTATTGACAATCTTACTTCACTTAAATACGTTTTACAAAGAACTAACCGCTGACTCCATTCAATTAATATTGATAGATAGTTGATTGTGCCAGTCAGCCAGTAGGTATATTATTCACTAATTTTTTTTGCTCACGCTTTTCTGCACGTCTAGTTCTATTTTCTTTTTCAGACCTACAGTCAACTTTAATTGTTTTTAAGAATTTTGAGGGCACAGCGGCTATAGAGAATAAATGTTTATTATTTATATTAGTCTTCAAATTAGTTGCATGACTTATTACCTGATGGTTTTAGCTTCCTTTTTATTTTGGCATTCATCAAATAATACACCAGTTTTAGGATCCCAAATGTATTTACGGTGGCAGGCTTTTATCCAATCATTTCTGTTATTTTCATCCATTGGAAAATTGTAAATAACGTTTCCTGCCTTTTTTGATAGCTGTTACATACAGCTACTGCACACCTGGCCCCAGTCATTTTTATTCTGTTGGAAAAATTTAGGTCTTTAAATAAATGAAGTTACAAACTAGCCTTGTTTTTGCTACAATATCTAAATTAATAAAACAGGAAGGACACTAATTAATCATTAACATGAAGCACAAATCGTGGTAACATATTCACTCACAGAAAACAGTAAAATACTCACCTCTGATTTTATAAAATAATATATGTATGTACATACACCAACTTTATAGATTAAGTACTAGTGTCTTTTTCACTAAAATTCACATGGAATTATTCGTTAAAATATAATAATCGCTTATCTTATATCTTGGCGAAACAAGTAAAAGTTCAACCAAAGCAGAAATTGAAGAAATACCAATATTAAGAACTTAAAATAACACAAATGCAAAAATAAACACTTTTAACGAAAAGCGAAATAGACTTTTGTGACGTCATTGACGTTTCCCCCACCATAATTTTATTAAATGAGACAGCCGTTTTGTTTATGAACCGTGGTAACCGCCATCTAAACAACGTTAAAATGAGGGCTAACGTTTTTAGGCTTACCAGTTGGCGCCACTGGTCGAGTAAGGTCGTGTCAAAAGTTACTGTTAGGCGCGGGAAAAGTTTATAGTGTTTTGTTATAATTATTTCATACACCAGCAAATAAAAAACCTTGTTAATTGTGCCTCATTGTTGTGCAGTTCCATTTTGTTCGGAAACAGAAGGCGGACATATGCTTTCGAGAGACAAAACTCGCCTAAAATAGTGGTTAATAGAGATAACTTTACTCCTTTGAAACATTCGTGTGTTTGTAAGAAACATTTTAATCCTGACGATTATGCGTTACCAAAGGAGTCTACTACAGAAAATCGTGAGTAATAATCATGTACATTCGATGTTTTCATCATGCTCATTCTTGATATAACCTAACTTTAATTACATAAGACACTTCTGATAAGTACAATAATTTTCCTACTGAGCAAATAAATTACTACTTTCCCTTCTGCCATCATTGTGTTAAATGTTTTTCAATTAATTTTTATAAAAATTACTAAAAACTAGCGTTAAAAAGCCATAGTAAACATTAACGTTCAGTGACATTGACCTTTCCGTACACTAGCACCTCTCGTGGTGAATTCAAGCACATTAACCCTCATTACTAGCTATTTGGAATTTGGACATTTCAAGCAAATGGTAGTAAGTTCACCAATTCAGGTTGGGAGACTGATATTTGTGTACTGACTTTTAGGATGTAATATCTCAACTTTACCAAATAGTAAAAAAATCTGAAGGATTTTTTTAAATAGTTCAAAAAAAGAAAATTGTTACGAAACTTTAATACCAGGACATAACAACTTATCCAATTTTAGTTTTACCTGGTGACAAAAAAAATAATTTTCACAAAACTTATGAGTCAAATTTAGCATTTACCTCTTCGAGGTACTATTCATAAAGAGATATTAAGTAAAATGTTGGTCAAAAGTTTACAGTGAGGCTGAGTTATAGACAACAAGATATCTCAGTATAAGTAACATTTAATACACTGGAAGGGTGGAAGAAAAAATACACAAAATACAATGTTTTTTCACTCTAGGATAGACTAACATTCATTCATCCCAGTCGCACAGCTTTCATCAACTAAAACACAGGATAAGACAATAACGCCAAATAAAACAAAATAGTCAATATTGGCCTTCAGTATTGAGAGTTCTAGATTTTCTGTCACTCAATATAGTTAACTGGAATTTAAGAAATTGTTTTCATCCTAATAAAATCTACTAAAGTAAGAAAACCCATCCAAATTTTGTATTTAGTAATTTTTACTAAATACAAAATTTTCTTACGTGTCAAAATACCAAAAATAACGGCAAAATAGTTATCAAAACACAGCATTGACCAAAAATAACTCATCAGAATCAAAATTCAAAACTAGTAGATCTTATTAGGACTTTTATGTATACCTTTTAACACGGGAAACTCAATTTTAATGACCCTGAAGAAGATACAATAAACGTATCAAAACGTCGGTTTTTAAAAAAAGTTGTTTTCTTTAAACAAAAGTTAATCCCATGAAAATTGATAAAAACTATACAGGATGGGGCAATAGTACGTCTGACTTCGATATCTCGGGTTCTTTGATAACTCAAAATTTGATTTAAAAATATAAGTAACCTAGACAAAAAGTCTATAACCGGAAATAGTTTTCGAATATACAGGGTGAGCCAAGACGATTCTACAGGGTCAAGTAACATTTTTTTAAATGAAATGCCATGTATATCAGACAATTTTTTTGAAACCTCTTTGTGGCCTCCTTTCATTTCTATATTATTATTAACTTTCTTCCAACTACTTGGATGTAATGATTTTTTTGTTGAAATTATACCATTTACACATGTATGTTAAAAATATCAGTACAATCACAACTATCGATTTAAAAAAAAATGTGGTACTTAGTACTAGTTATGAGACATCTGTGTGATGACACTTAGCCATTTTCACTTCCTAAAATTATTAAAATTATACAGGGTGGCCAAAAAGGGATTTTTAAATTTACAACATTTTGAACTGAATTTTCTCAATTTTTTCAAATGAAACACCCTATATATTTTTGGACGATAGGTTTGAAAAACGAAAATTTTTTTGTATGTACATTCCTGGTTATTTTCAATTTATTGAACAATAACTACAAAATTCAGCAATAAAAATTGAAAATGAGGGTTGTTTCGAATAATTCGAGAGAAGGTATTATAATAAGCATGTTACATGATATCCAGCAGAATTTGAAATAATCATGATATTTTAAAAAAAAATCAAAAAATCAGCGATTTTTATTTAAAAAAATCAAAAAAAATCAGGTTTTTTGATTTTTTTTGATTTTTTTCAGTTCTACTCTAATTTTTTGTAAACAAATACGATTTTTCCATACACTATATTTTTGTATTCTCTAACTACCAATTTGCACATATAAATTATTCATGTCACAGGAAAAATTCTCTATATGGTCTATATTTTCATACAAACAATAAAAAATCAGCATTTTCCTGTTCTGACAAGCTTGGTGGTCGGTTTCATTAGGCTGAAAACAGACGAGGCGTTTTGTGCCGAGTCGGCCGCCGATTCTGCAGACGAATCGTCGTTTGCTTCACTCATTATGAATGTATTAAAACAGACGATACGTCGGTGACGAATGTCACCGCCTACGCGACGAGCGTACGGTGTTCCCAACCATGTGCCGAAAGCGTTTTTATGACTTTAAGCGTCCCTTCTTAAATGTACTAACTGCTGTGCAACACAGACACCGGCGGTTTTTGATCGGTACGTATACTGCATGGTTGTCATTTGACGTGATTTTTAAAATTTTTTAATTATTTTAGTGACAGATATGGTAATAAATATCGAACAATTAATACATGAAATTTAATAGTTCATTAAAAGGTCATAGACATTCTAACGAAATTAAAAAAACTTCTCATCGACTTGTTTGATTTCATTGTACAATGTGTAAAAGTATCCTTTATTTTTTCTTTCACTAATAATTGGGTGTGTCCACATTTTACGATTCTTTTTTTTTTCAATCTGCAGTATAATACTCCTAGATGTATCACAAACTCTTCATTGGATTCCATTATTTCAAAACGGGTGTCTGAATGAACTGACAACAACGTACTGAGGAAATTTACTAATGCTTATAAAACGCTCGTGTGTTTTGATCATACGGAAAACGTCGCGGTGTCCAGCCGCCTCGGTTTTGATGTTTCGTCTGCAGAATCGGCGGAAGACTCGACACAAAACGCCTCGTCTAATTTCATAGATGCCGAGGTGATGCGCGACTGAAGTGTAAAATAAAAATGAGCGGAAGGAAGAAAGACGAAATTTGGGATTATTTTATAAAAAAAAAACAGAAAAAGGAAAAACCAGTAACAGAGCGGTGTGTAAAAATTGTAAAAAAGAAATGCAAGGACTTGTTCAAAGATTAAAAGGCCATCATGAAAAGTGCAGGAAGTTGATTTAACTGCAGGTATTCTAACTCTAAATAACTGTTTATTTTATTTAAGGGGATCTTGGACGTTTAG
This sequence comes from Rhamnusium bicolor, assembly GCA_029963845.1. Classification (NCBI taxonomy): domain Eukaryota; kingdom Metazoa; phylum Arthropoda; class Insecta; order Coleoptera; family Cerambycidae; genus Rhamnusium; species Rhamnusium bicolor. The sequence goes on along the minus strand of JANEYF010002903.1, from coordinate 91,540 downwards.
GGACCGAAAAAGCAGCTAAATTAGTTTTTTTATACAAACTACAATAATTAACCTAATTTAAAATTTTTGTTTTGGAGTAAATCATGTTTTATTTTCTTTTAGAGTTGGTTCTGTTTAATTTGTTTACATAATGTTTTTGCTTTTAAGTAGGCACCTGATTTATAATGTACATTTAAGAAGGTAACTTTTGTTTTATATGTGTTACCTAACTGTTCTTTTCTTCTTTTCTATTTGATTTTTTTTTTCAGTTTAATTTGTTTCTAACTTTTAAATAAAGTGTACTTTTTATTTGAATTTTCTGAAGTTTGATTTACTGGCTTTACACAACTTGATTTAAATCATGATTTAAATTTAAAAAATCAGTTGATTTAAATCATAATACGATCTAAATCAAATTGATTTAAATCGTCGCAACCCTGATGCCCAGAGAAACATTACACCTAAAACAATCCAAAATTTGAAGGAAAGGATAAAATAAATGCTTTTAGGAGTATCTCTCCGGCAATTTTATGAACAGTAGAAACCTCATTCCAAAGACGCATAGAAATGTGTGTCAATCAAAATGAGCAATATGTAGAGCACTTTTTATATCTTCTCTTTGAATGATAAAGAAATAAATTATTTTAAATTTTTATTGCTGAATTTTGCAGTTGTTATTCAATAAATTGAAAATGCTTACAAATATCCATAGGGATATATGTACAACATATGTTCGCTTTTCAATTTTACATCACATCGTCCAAAAATATACAGGGTGTTCCATTTGAAAAAATTGAAAAAATCAGCTCATATAATTGTAAATTTAAAAAATTATTTCTGGCCATCATGTATACTTTTAGAAAGTGAAAATGACTGAGTGTCATCACACAGATGTCTCATCACTGGTACTAACATATTTTTTCTTAAAATCGACAGTTGTGATATTTTTAACATACACGTGTAAATTTCAACAACAAAAAAAACATTACATTCAAGTGGTTGGGAGAGAGTCAATAATAATGCAAGAGTGGAAGGAAGCCACAAAGAGGTTTTAAAAAATGTTCTGATATACATGGCATTCCATTTAAAAAAATGTTAGTTGACTCTGTAGAATCGTTTTGGCTCACCCTGTATATTCAAAAATAATATCCGATTATAGACTTTTTGTCTAGTATATTCATGTTTTTAAATCAGGTTTCTAGCTATCACAGAACTCGACATATCGAACTCGGACGCACTATTGCCCCACCCTGTATATACAGGTCGTAAATAAACTTAAAAGTTTATTAGGACTGATGGATATTGTTTATACTTTATTAATATTAATACCAATAAACAAAATGGCAAATGACCCATTAACGTGAATAAAAATCTTACAATTTCGTTAAGAATATTTCACAAATGATTCAGAAAACATTTTATGTTACCATTATTTCTAGTAAGTAATAAATTTTGTACGTACTACTTTCCAGCGCCCGTGTTCACATACACTATATTAGATTTTTAACCCATTAATGCAAACATTAATATGCATTAGTTAAAAACTCAGATATATGTAAATTTCTGGTGTATGCTCTTTTCAGTCTCGACGTATACGAATTTCCGATGTTACACCATTTCAGGAGCTTGAATATTTGCGCATATTTTTTACATGTGACCACAACCTGCCTTTTCCCCAAGGTATACATTCATACATAGGGAAATGTGCGTCTTGATATACCTACTACTATTTTACAGTTGAAAATAAATTCTTTAATACTTATACTTTACTTTAATAATAATCATTAGACATTATTTAGGTATTATAAGTGATATACCTGTACCTTGGACATTATTTGTACACTATAATACACATAAATAAAGGTAAATTACTTTTGCGATGGTTTGTGCTTCTCTAATTTCGAATAACGTATTACCTAAAAATAAAAGTACAGGCATAAATACAACTAATAAGTGCAGGTTTATAACATTTCTTTTATTTTATTTTTTTAAATACTTTTTTGAAAAATGACGAAAACAAAAATTCGCAAAAATACCACATAATTTACACGTCTTATTAACTAGGGGTGATCCTTAAGTACATCGAAAATATTCAGGAGATACATTTTTAACAGGAAAATTTACAAATTGTCCTAAAACAGGAAAAGTTGTACTATTTAGAAGAAAAATGATAGACAGAAAATGGAAACTTACAGACCTGTCACAGTGCCATCTGGGTTATTAAATTTTCTCAATAAGCAAAATAGTAACGGTACACTAATATGGCTTTCTAGCCGGTAAATCAACCAATAGCGGTGCATCCTTTGAATGAAAAAATATTGAATATATTGATTGGTTCATTTTTAAAGGGGTCAGTATGTTAGGGTGAAAGTGAAAGTGAAAGCTTATATCATGGTCAAGTGAATTGTAAACATAAGTAAATTTGTTGTATACAATAATATTCATGATTTTAATATAAGGCAAAATTAGGATTTTCACATAACTTTAAGTAAATTATAAAGCGTCTTATTATTCTTCTGTCTCTATTTAATCGTTTATCTGACCTTATAAAATAATCGAAAACTGTATTTAGCTTTAAAACGGATTGCTGTTATTGCCTTAGTGATTTTTTTGATCAAACCCTAGCCCTTAAGTTGGTATGTAAAGACGACTCCTATACATTTGTAAATAGCTGTTAAAGAGAAAAAATAAAAATATTATTATTATTATCTCTTGATTCTCTTGTAGGATGAGCCGTTTTGGTGTAAATAGGACTCCCAAAGAGTTCTTTTTTTTCTTAAAAAGGTAACGGTGTTGGAAGCCCCTAATACTATTAAAGCTCTCAAAAACTCATAACTGCGCAGATAGTTATGGAACAAATTCCAGAATTTTAAAATAATTGACGGGTTTAATTGTTCAACTTTTGACCAATGTAGTTAAAAACTCTGTCTAGGGGAGGGCGTTTCTCCACATACCTTTAAAATTACTAAATTGTTACCATTTCTCGAGGAAGGTGGTGCCTCAGATATTGATAACTATCAGCCCATCTCTATCATCTTAGTTTTTAACAACAATCTTTCGAATTGTTTTCGTTTGGGTTTTGCGGCAAATTCTCTACCACTCAAGCTGTCTTTAAAGTTTAGCAAGGCATAGCCTTGAGTAGAGTAAGCATGCAACAACCACATTGCTGGCCTGCCCAGGACCTTGTATTTCTCATAAAGTACTTGTAGAAAATTTGAGTTTCTATGGTGTAAGGGTGCTTGTTCTTAACCTATTTTGTTCCTATCTATATAAAAGACAACAGTGCGTTAGCTTAAATAATCTCTTCTGAATTTAAATCAGTCAATTGTTATGATTTTTATAATCTTAAGATACCGACCCTGTCAGAAGTTACAATAAAATATGTTGGTAATGGCGTAAAAAGAAAAGAAGAAGAAGAAAATAGAGGGTCAGAATAGAGGGAGATAGGTTATGTTGTGGATGTTTTTATGTGACTGGTATCTTTGGGTAGAAATAAAAATAGTAATAAATATTGAAGTATATTTATTGTGTAAGCGAAGTCGTCTTAACACAATTACTGAATGCCTCAGGGCTCTGTTCTAGGGCTACTCCTGTTTATTGCATGTCAATGATTTGTTTCACTTCAAATTAGAAATACTGATGATACATAATAATACTATGATAATTATAATGTTTATTAGTTTTACAATTTTATGATACAAATTTTATTTTATTTTCCAGTAAACATTGTAATGAACCTCGCTATAGTTGGAATAGCTGTACGCGAGTGTTAATTTACATTATTTGCAATATTATTTTAAAATAATACTATTTAATACAAATAAATATAGAATGTAGAATATAAAATATAAAATGAGAATTTATTCGAATAAGAGATGTTTATACGTATGTCTTAGTAAAAATATTTATAAATAAATGGAATCAAAACGTGTTCTAAAAATATTTGATGACATGAATGGTGGAAATCGTTACTTTGTGATAATCAATCATAATGATAGAATAAGAAGATAAACAACAAAGTATTTTATTGTATCATTATATTTGATGACATTTCTAAGTGTTTTTATGTAAGTATAGAACCAGTGTTTACAAAACAATCAATTTTTTCAAATGGATAGTTTTTACTCCATTTATTAACTTCAAATTTAAAGGTCTCAGTACTAAATTCCGTTAATGCTTGTGGAATTATATTGTATAGCCTAGGTGCTAGATAGTTAAAATGTTCCATTCCTATTGGTTTTATTGCATCCCTATTAAATTCTGATACATCCCTATATAATTCTGATAAAAACCTTGGCGTTTTACGTCAGCAACCTACACAAACAACTATTATTTGTAGCAGCTTTTTGTGTATGGCATTGTATTTTATTCTTTAAGTCAATCGATTGACTGCAAAAATTTTACAAATAACAAAAACGTATACAGGGTGTAACAAAAGCATGTCATAAACTCAATTGCAGATTCTAGGCAACAAATAGTGACGATATGACTTAACTTACCTCTATGCGAAAATGTGTCTAAACATTTTTATGGGCTTTTAAAATCGAAAATAAAAAATGAAAAATTTGCTCTAACTCTGGAGTCCTTGTAAAATATCTTCTTTAAATTTGGTACAATATAGCACTAGTAGTAGTTCAATATTTTAAGTAATTATGATCGGTTTATCTCGATTCAAAAGATGAGATGTGGGGGGTCATGTGACCTATTTACCCTCCATTATTATTATGGGCACACCAATGGCAAAAAATAAATTTTTTTGAAAACAAAATTTAATTTTAAAAGTTTTTTTACTCTTACCTTTTTTTTCTACGTTCTTTAGTTTTCAAGCATTTAGCTTATTGGAATTGTGAATTAAAAGACTCTAAAACAGAATTGACAAATTTTTTGCGATAAGACTTTTAAATCGAATGAAATAGTGTCCTCTAGCAATTTAATTTTAACAAAATAACTTTTTTGGAACTTATTGTAAACAATTTATTTGAAATAATCACTTTATAAATAAATAAACAACACAATTATCTAATTAAATAATTTAAAATTTCATAAATTGAACAGAAATTTATTCAGGCTTTATTTTATTACTTAGCAAGTGCTCAAAGTGTCCTCCGCCTGCATCAATACATTTAACATATCTTTTCAAAAATGAAAATCTGATTTTATTAAAAATTTGCTGCTTCTGGCGAAAACTATCTGCTGTATTTATAATTCTCTCTCTCAGATGTTCGACACTATCAACTTGCACAGAGTAGACCTTTTGTTTCATATAACCCCAAAAACAAAAGTCAAAGTAATTATTTAAAATAAATTGTTTACAGTAAGTTCCAAAAAGTTATTTTGTTAAAATTAAATTGCTTGTTTATTCGGAGGACACGATTTCATTCTATTTAAAAGTCTTATCGCAAAAATTTTTTTCAATTCTGCTTTAGAGTCTTTTAATTCACAATTCCAATAAGCTAAATGCTTGAATACTAAATCACGTAGAAAAAAAAAAGGTAAGAGTAAAAAAAACTTTAAAAATTAAATTTTATTTTCAAAAAATATATTTTTTTGCCATTGGTGTGCCCATAAAAAAAATGGGGGGGTAAATGGGTTACATGACCCCCACTTCTCGTCTTATGAATCGAGATAAACTGATCATAATTACTTAAAATATGGAACTACTACAAGTGCTATATTGTACCAAATTTAAAGAAGATATCTTACAAGGACTCCAGAGTTAGAGCAAATTTTTCATTTTTTATTTTCAACTTTAAAGGCCCATAAAAAGTTTTTGGAAGCATTTTCGCATAGAGGTAAGTTAAGTCATATCGTCACTATTTGTTGCCTAGAATCTGCCATTGAGTTTATGACATGCTTTTTTGTTACACCCTGTATAAATGAATCGATCTTTCTAGTGAAGTTGGTCGTAGATATGTCGTGTTGAACCGTAAAAAATTTTGTTTGAAAAATCATCAAGAACTTGAAACAAGATTTTGATATAACACCTTTAGGAGAGTGTAGCATCTCAAGAACAGCTAATCTAAAGAGGTTTGTAAGAAAAACTCCACTTAATTTTTGTCAAAACATTCTAACTTTTTCCGAAACATCCCTGTATATGTCGCTCTATATTTTAGCACGCTTTTATTAGCTTCACTTGTATGTTTGCTTGTTTGTTTGTATGTTTGTTTGTAACCGACTCTTTGGACTCGATTTTAACCCACTTTAAACGGACAGATTTAATTGAAACTTTGTACACTTATTAAGAACCGGTAACAATACAATAATTTGATAAGTTTATATCATTATCCTGTTCAGGATCGCCAATCCTTTCCTCACGTATCCCTGCGTGAAAGCAAAGGCTTAATATGTCAGTAGATTCCATAATTGTTAATTAGCCCGGTGGTCGAGTGGGTTAAGGCACTCGACGCGAAACGACAGACTCATCCGGCGTGAGTTCGAACCTCACGGCTGAAATAAAAATTTTTTTTTTTTTTCAGAAATATCTGTTGGATCGTAATATGTTATAATATCAGCATCAATAAGCAATATAAATATAGTTTAAAACAACTAAAAAACACGCTTTCATAGCACATCAAACTAAAAAGTTAAAAATAAATATAGTTTAAAAAAACTAAAAAACACGCTTAAAGCACATCAAACTAAAAAGTGAAAAATAATTATTAATATAAACTGAAAATAATAATGAACGAAAAATACTAGTATTATTGTGAAAAAAGCGTGGGGTGCTCGATATACGAAAAATATTGCACAAAGCACCCCACGCTTTTTTCACAATAATACTAGTATTTTTCGTTCATTATTATTTTCAGTTTATATTAATAATTATTTTTCACTTTTTTAGTTTGATGTGCTTAAAAGCGTGTTTTTTAGTTTTTTTAAACTATATTTATTTTAACACGCTTTTATTAGCTTCACCTGTATGTTTGTTTGTAACCGACTCTTTGGACTCGATTTTGACCCACTTTAAACGGACAGATTTAATTGAAACTTTGTACACTTACGAAGAACCGGTAACAATACAATAATTTGATAAGTTTATATCATTATCCTGATCAGGATCGCCAGAATTAAATAATTTCCTTTCCTCACGTATCCTCTGCGTAAGAGCAAGAGGCTTAATATTGTAAGTACATTCCGTGATTCTCAGTTCGGTCGTTGGCCGAGCGGGCTAAGGCACAAGTCTTAGTCGACGCGAAACGACGGACTCCTCGGGCGTGAGTTCAAATCCCATGGCTGAAAAAAATATATTTTTTTTCAGAAGTATCTGTTGGATCGTAATATGTTATAATATCAGCATCAATAAGCAATATAAATATAGTTTAAAAAAACTAAAAAACACGCTTTCATAGCACATCAAACTAAAAAAGTGAAAAATAAATATAGTTTAAAAAAACTAAAAAACACGCTTTTAAAGCACATCAAACTAAAAAAGTGAAAAATAATTATTAATATAAACTGAAAACAATAATGAACGAAAAAATACTAGTATTATTGTGAAAAAAGCGTGGGGCGCTTTGTGCCATATTTTTCGTATATCGAGCAACCCACGCTTTTTTCACAATAATACTAGTATTTTTCGTTCATTATTATTTTCAGTTTATATTAACAATTATTTTTCACTTTTTAGTTTGATGTGCTTTAAAAGCGTGTTTTTTAGTTTTTTTAAACTATATTTATGTATATTTAAATATTATGTTATAATAATTTTATTCAAGAATTCTGCTTTAGCACAGACCAAGATAATGTTCACAGTAAAACAAGAACAAGCAGTGCGATTTTCTCCTTTAATAAATTGTTCAGCATCATGAAGTTTCACGTTTTTTTCGTTAGATTCCAAACTTTTTCATGCATCTTAATACAAAACGTAGAAGTTCTTCGAAACCTCAATCTGAATGATTACTGTACTCGTTCATATTTTATTTTGGAGGTAGAATACCGAATGTTGGTGAAATAAAGTTAGTAACTCACGAGCCTAACACTTTCGAACTGAAATAAATCTTTAACGCAACTTACAATTTATTTATTAACCCTCATAGTAAATAATGAATGAATAGAATAATTGGCGTACTAAAAACGTATAAGCAGGTGACGTTTATAAACTGTACACTACTATTGCCTATATGGACTAGAGAAAACTGACACAGGTTTCAAGGGCTACAAAGCTATTTACTTCTACTTCCTGTTTTACTGAAAAATAACCTTAAAAAATTATTAATTATTGTGTGGAAAGTAATAAAAGACTTGCTATTAACTTTGGTTTTGTGGTAAAAATGTACTGTAATAATCAAATTGTAAAAACCTTCCTACAGAATGATTTACATTACATCAGAATCATTTATATGTAAAAATAGTAATAAAGTTAAAATTGCTTTAGTTAAAATCAGAACCGTCTTTTAAAACAATTAATTTCATTCTCTGCATACTATTACTTATTGATTTTATATGTTTATATTCTAAATGCCGAATATTCTACGTCACATAGCATTGCTTGTGATTATTTTAATTAATTACTTTTTAAATAACTGATTGAAGGTGAAGTTACTTTGTGAAAATCCATTTTTGGTTAATGACCCTAACTCGAATATGTTTCCTAATATCCCTCCTTTCGAATGACTTCCTTTAATTTCAAATATACTAGAAAAATGCAGAATTATCCCAAAATTAAAATATTAAATACTGCAAACATTCAAGTTGTGTTTAGACCAAAATTAGTTTCAATTTAATGAGGACATCTTTACACAAAAAAAAACAGGGCTCCTATGGGTTCGCCACTTAGCCCCCTTTTATCCGATATATTTATGGATAATCTTGAAGAAATTATATTGGACTCTCCAATATCAAAAAAACATATTATCTTTTGGTACAGGTAAGTTGATGACATCTTAATAGGTTTTAAAGGGACAGAGAGTCAATTAAAAATACTCCTATATTTTATCAATAACATATCTAATAATATATCCTTTACATTAGAAACAGAGGACAATAATAAATCAATAAACTTCTTCGACTTAACTATAAAAAGACATAAAACATCATTTTTCTTCTAATATTTACCGCAAACCAACCTTTATCCCCTTTAATTCGTATAACTCTCTCTCCCACAAATTAGCCACATATCAATCTATGACACACCGAGCCCTCAGCTTACCTTTATCCGAAACATATTTAAAAGTAGAACTAGACACAATAAGACTTATAGCACATAATAACGGGTACCCTCAAAATATAATCAACAATCTAATCTACAAAAAACAAAATAAGTTCCTCTTGAAAGAACTTTATCCCACTATTAACAAGAAAAAAAGTTCAAACATACATTTCATTACCATATTCAGGTCAACTCTCTTATTCAATTAGCAACACTTTTTCCAATTTTAATATTAAAACATCATTTAGTTCTAACAAAAATATAGGCAAATATCTTTTCAATGCAAAACAAAAAACTGATATCTCTAAAAAATGTGGTGTATATCAGTTAGATTGCCTTGAATGTAACGCCTCATATGTAGGTCAAACAGGTAGATCGTTCGTAGAAAGATATAGAGAACATATGCACACACAAAAACAACATTCCAACTTTTATAAACACCTAATCATACAATAACTGACGACCATCAACCTAAAATATTACATATTTGTGGGAAAAGTAAAAAACGTAATCTATTAGAAGAAATAAGATTAGAAATAAATAAATTAAATAGGAATAAAAGTTACAACATATTAAACGACCAAATAGATTTAAATAATTCTCCGTTATTAAACTTGTTCAGATAACCTAATGCTGTTAATAAAATCACACCATAAATAATTTACTTATCTTGAGACACCCCTCCATTTAATGACATAATATCTGTACAAATTTGAATTATATGATCAACCATAAAGTAACCCATCCTTCTATTCATTTCAGTTTATATTTAAATGAAATTTAATAATGTAGCATGTAATGCTGCGTAATGTCAACGGAAGTAGGCCTAAATCGCGTATATAGTACATGCATACGCGGCTACATTAGATCAAAGTGTTGATTACAACATCCTGGCAGGCCATAATGAATCCCTTGGTCTCAGACTTAAGCCCGGCTATCCTTAGAAAGACGAATGATAAACTTAGTGTTTCTATGTTATTATAGAAGACACCATGCTAAGGTTTATCGACTCCACATCAGTATATCCTCAACGTTGCGTCCTCGCCTGGTGTTGAACACAATATTGAATTCATCTCCGGCTCTTCTTGCTGCCTTAAACAATACTGTGCCGACTCCTTCAGTTTCCTAATGAACCTGACGAACCGCAAGGGAGGATCCGAGCTCTTGAGAATGTTATATGTAACACCCAGTATTACTCTGCTATGCATATACTCTAGGCTCAAGAGTCCTTAGTCTCCTCCTGTTGACGTGGTAGGTACACACGAGGAACGGACGATCTAGGATGGTTATATATGTGAATATTCATCACTCTGCGAGCATCTCTATTTAATTGGCGCAGCTGTTCCACTGTCCAGTTCACTACTCCAAAGGAGTAGAGCAGAACCAGAACGGCAAGCATGTTAATAGCAGACACCTTGTTCTTCTCCGAAAGTTCGGAAGAGCAAACGCAAACTGCGCATTTTCAGAGAATCCCCGCTTCATTTTCTCTTGGTGTGGACGACTACATATTTGTCTAACCCGAACCCCATGCCAATTGTTTGCTTGTATTTTTTGATCATCCTAGTATTTTGTAGTTGGGTAACTTTATGTCTCCAGTCGCTGAGTGGTCCACATTGATATCCGTGGGCTTGGCGGAAACCAATAGATAACGGCAGCAGTGAGATGCAGAAGAGGAGAAGACACCTGCCTTGTTGTGACCTGCTATGCATCAGACTAATATTGTTATTCACATAATAGTAACAAGAAAACTTGTAATAATTGTTGTTTTGCCTGACGACCGACTTTATATAATCCCAAATGATGTAGTCTGCTACATAATTAACAGTCGGTGTGTCGAAAATTTAACTAAATTTGTTTCTTACTAACGAAATTTAACATTGGAGTAAACTTGCTTTGCGTTTAGACTAATCACAGACAAGGAAAATTTTCTCTATTTAACTCAACACTGCATTCTTACAAGGAACGAAGTATAGTAGAAAATACAGTTTCTTAGTTCACTCTGTAAATAAGCAAAAAGGCTCTCAAAGTATAGTGAATATGTTAGTTCGAAATGTTTGAATAATTTAACAGCTTGTTCTACTGAGGGACTCTTATGTCTGAGTGCCTACCAGTTAAGATATTTTTACGTCCTACATTTCCTTAAAGCCGATTTGCTTCTGTTGTTTAGAATTTTTCCTCTCTTAAGTTCCCTCAATTGTATTTAATCGATTTACTTCTCAAATGTAATAAACATCATATTCCCCCTTTTGTATAAACAGAAACAAGCTTTGTACTACCAGCAGTCAGAACCGGTTTGAAATTATTATCAATTATTCTGCACAGTATCTAATGAAGGCAGTCCATTAAAAAAAACTTTTTAGCTAGATATAGAACCCCATTGTCCGAATATAACGTATATTTCATAAAAAGTCAAAATCCACTGATTCTACATTTTTCAATCAATATTTACAACAAATTGGGTTTGATGGCGTCGATAAAAAAAATTACTATAAATAAATCATTATGGAGAGAGTTGGGGATGGTACTTATATACAGGATGTGTCAAAGTTAAATGTACATACATGGATAGAAGATAAATTTGCAAAAAAAATAGATTTCCTACTACCGTTAGAAAAAGTATACTTTACTATCATCAGTTCATTTAGGAAATGACATACTTTTCAGCGTTGACGCGAAAAGAAATATTACATTCATTTTCACACTGATTTTTTTAAATCCAGTTAAATTAGGGGTACATTTACAACCAATTTGGCACGGGCACAATCTGCTGGCGGATTGGAAATTGGGTTTTAAGCATATCTGGTTGAATGCATTTGTTTACAATAAAATTTTAAGTCTGCACGACCTTGAACTGCACTTCAGGTTTGAATTGGATGCTTGCAAATCGCAAATATTCAATTCAATTGCGGCACGAATTTCAAATTGCGCATGCGTACTACGACACAAATTTATTGTTTATATTTAAAGTCGGTTTGTGATTTGAAACTGGAAGATTAGATCTTTTAGTATTAGAAAATATGATGTTTTTAGAAGTTATGTTAAATAATTGTAATTATTTAATCAAACTGAATATGCACACACGTAATATTAAAAAATCTCAACAGATGGCAGCTTCTAACTCATTATAAATTACCTACATTTTATCTCGGCACAATTCACAATCCATTAGTAAATTGTGCCTGTAGCGAATTGGTTGTAAATGTACCTTAACGCCTGATGAAGACAGTTGTGATTTGGCGACCAAGGTTGTGGTTGTTTATTTGATAATCTTCTTATCACACAAAATGTTTGTACCTACTTTCCATTTATTTTCAAGAAAATTTCCAACATGTTCTTGAGCAACGGCAGTAGATTTACAACCTCCGTATAGTTTGAGTGTAAAATATCTGCTCCTGAATTAGCGAGTAAAGATGCAGATGATGCTCTGAAGCAGTGCCTGCAAAAAATGAGGTATCTCCTTGGGTATATTAGTATATTACTTATACAACAGTTTGTATAGTACATTTATCATCTTTGTATGTCACAAAAAAATGTCAAATACAATTCATTAATATTTTCAGCGGTTACGATAAATTGTGGTCGAACCTTTGTTTTAGTATTGGGTATGGTGATTTTGTTGAGAGATATACAACATCGATGTCTTTGATAACGAGCCAGTCCACAGTAAATAATAACCAGTAGACTATTTCAGCTACATTTCATTCACAAATCCGCCAAGCTCTCTGGGACCTCGAATCCAGGCGGTTCCGTCACGGGAATAGTGTTTTAAAAAGATATCATGGATGTACGAGGTAAATTTATCGTTATCGATTAATTAATTAAATTATTGTTAATAAAGTTATTGTTAACTGTGAGCCAGTCTTCCCTCCTACATGCTTCAGTCATTCCCTATTATATGCTCCTGTTACTCCAATAAAGAGTGCAACCTAAAAATAAGAATACCAGTTTATTTTACAAGTAAGATATTTTAAATATTATTATGTAACGTTTATCATTAAGTAGGTTTTATCATCCATCTTGTGTGCGAAAAGTGTCAACGAAATTTACGCCTAGTACGATAAAAGGTAATTTTTCGCATTTGATACCAAAACAGTTATTTCATTCGTTGACAGCTATTTCTTGTAGTTTATTGAAGGCTGAAGTTTGTTTTAATTTCAATTAATACCTTTTTTATTGAAAATAAACGCAATGTTTGAACCAATATCATCAAACGGTGAAACTTCACTGGGAAGAATTCTTTATTAAATTTGATTCATTTAATAAAACTTCAAGAACATGGAAGTAAATTCTATAAAATTTATTTTATAAGTAAAAGCAATTCGTATTCTTCTTCCATTTAAACTTAAATGTTTAGGAAAATGAGATTGTAATATCATTACTGAGTAGTAGAATTCACAACGTTAACACGAGCATTGTTTAAAATGTTTTGTATCTTGAAAATACACCGAGTAAAAGAATAACGTAATTGTGTGAGCATCGTGTTTAGCATTAAAGTCTCAGTGCCAGTTAGCAAAATTGTACAGTTCAGTCTAATTTCAATAATGCTTCTAATATCCAACAAGGTAACAACGATGTATCATCCAACTTCATTTAGAATTTTTTTAAATTTTGTGATACTAAACGTACTAACACTGTGATAATTTCCAAAATCTTCAAAACACTGAATGCTATACTCTATGCGTTTCGTCGACCAAGTTGGCATCATCTGGAGATGATTAGGTTTAAATCCTCTGCAGATTATGCCAATTTGGCTGCTGAAATGCGCAACTGTATAGTATATAGTTTACGGAAAACAGCATTAGTGGTAGTTTCATCACATCAAGAGTTCCAGCCTACTTCGGAAATACTTATATTTACAAAAAAAGATAGAAATTTTGAACTGTCTTTTTTTATTTATTTACGTAAAATAAATAAATTGAACAAAATAAACAAAACATATAAAGTAAATAACACAAATAAGATACATGACACAAATGATACAAATGAGAAAATGAGATAAATGAGGTAAAAGGGGAAAAAGGAAACAATTGAAATAAATGGGTCAAATGAGATAAATAAGATAAAGAAAATAAATAAGATAAACAAGATGAAACAAGATATGCAAGATAAGAAAATACACGAGATACACAAGAAACATAAGGTAAATAATTGGATAAATAAAATAAATAGGATAAATAGGAAAAGATACAATATAAATAAAATAAACGAGAAAAATGTTGCACATGGGATAAATCAGACAAATATGTTTAATGAGAAATTAAATAAATAAGGCAAATTAGATAAGTGAGAAAAATAAGATAAATTACACAAATGATATAAATTCAACAAATAAGATAAACAAGATAAACATGATATGTAAGATAACAAGGCACAATTTATAATTTTTTTGTATAAGGTGGTTAATAATTTAGTTGACTGTATGTGGATATTAAACCAAATTAATTTTAAAGTCCAAGAATATCATCACGTCACAACCGCATTTTTAAATTTCCTACAGCTAATACTAATATTACGATAGCATCCTCTTTATATCAAATGATCGCAAACTATTGCAACGTGGAGGACAATATTGATATTTTTCTTGTACCATTGACAAAATTAAAAAAGTTGTACTTAATGAATGAATGACAATATTTTAATTTGTGTAGTTTTGTACAATTTATATTTATTTTTGCTATTGTGTATTGTTGTATTATTATTGTTGAATAGCAATATTTTAATTAAAGTATAATGTATTGTTAGTTAGTGTTAATTTATTACTATGTATTATATTAATGTTTATTATTTCATTTCCGTTGTAATATTTATATTTTTCTTACTCTAATTGTTGGTAGATTTTCAATTTTTTGCTTTTTTGTTACTTAAATTTATTTAAGTATTTTGTATCCTGTAATTGGGTTCTACCTGTAGGATATGTATATGAAAATAAATAAATAAATCAGATAAACAAGATAAACGAGATCCATGAGACAAACGAGATAAATAAATGAGATAAATAGAAAAATAAGATAAATAATATAAAAAATAAACGATATAAACGAGATAAACGAGACAGGCAAGAAAAACGAGAACAAACGACGTAAAATAAATAAAATAATTTTTCTCATTTCAAATTGGATATGATGAGAAAGTACGTACTACTGTCGAGACAGATTTTACTTTTTTAATTGAAAGAAATTAGTTTTAACCCATTTTTCTGAATAGCGGTTAGTCTGACGAGAAATTTTCATGAGTTCTTTTCGGCACATTTTCACATTCTGGACTTTTCTGATTTAACGCAATTACTTTTTAGCCGTCCTTAAGACCTGCCTCCCTGGTGCACCAATTCGATACATAATCAATAGGGTTCTTCCTTGGACCCCCCAGGTGTTATATGGAAAGTTTGAAAATTCTACGTTGAATTGTGTTTATGGAAATGATACCACAACAGTGATCAGCGACACACAGACATATAGACACACAGACGGCATGCCGATTCGGATGAATTTTCTATTTTCCAGTTTCAAAATATTCATTTTCATCATAATCTGGAATTTGTTTTTCTTTTTCCACGATGCCAATACTTTATCAGTATAGATATAACTATGAGAAAGTAAAAAATCGAAATTTTAGTTTCTTTAATAAATTTTATTTGTTTTTGATTTTTTTTAAGTATTTTCAATGCAACACTCCTTATTTGCATTTCCAAAAAAAATTTAGTAAATTCACGAATTATTTGTGAATAAGACATATTTTCTCTATTCGATATTCGATTGTTTATTTCCAAGGCCTACTTAGCTTCTTTTCTTACATATTTAGCCAACTTTCCTGATGAACGTTATGGGCTTAGATTTTTTAATAAAAAAATCGCTAATATGTTTTTTCGAATTTTAATGGTATAAAAAAATCATAGTGGGCCATGTGTGTGTAACTATACAGATGTTGATGCTCTTCACAACAAAAGTTCATTCGATTATCTCAAAAATAAAGATTTCATAGGCTTGCGTCCACCAAACGTGGACACACTGTATATGACAAACTTCAAAATATTGCTTTTTGGCAAGTTTTAAGATAGCTAACATTTGCAACTTACCATTTTTATTCATTTTGGGGTAAACAATTTAAAACGTCCCTTCAATTCCATTTTTAACGGGCTAAGATTCGTAAAAAAATTATTGATCTCATTTCGCTGTATTCGAATGGATATCTAACATCGTGTAACATCTTCCTTAAACTCTTCTGGCTCATTTTCACTCTTCTGGCTTATTAATATGCTGGTTATATACTATAAACTCTCGCTTTCATTCGATTTCAGGTGTTCACGTTTCAAAAGAATGTCCTCGTGCATAATTTAAAAGGTCTTCAATTTGTACCGTAGCTAGGCGTATCAGAAACCCTCTATACCCAGTCCCAACTTTGCATGTAGTAAATAGTTCCTTAAAGTTTATATATCCTTTTAGTTTACAATTAGCTATACGAGCTATTCTGCTAAGCTAGTACGTTCCTTACATATTCAACTTTCAACAACTATGCGACTTTTATATATGAAAGGATTTTAGGTCTTATTTTCCTTTTTGTCATCTTTAGACACGATTTAATAAATATGTCATAAAATATAAGTAAGAAGAATACAACTTTTCCAGCTGCATTTTTAAGTTTTCTGAATAAGTCGCATGGTTATGCAAATTTTGAAGTATTAACAATATTTATAATTGCAATTTTTTCAAAATAAACTTTATTTCGAAAACATGTTATTTTATTTAACTCTAGCAATATTTCATTAGTTGAGTTTAGCAAAATATGTATTCAAATGATAAACAACATTAGAAAAATCACATATTTCGAATAAAAATAAGAAAAATAAATTTTATAAGGGGCTTATAACGTAAGCCAACCCTGCCTAATTTCAATAGGAATCTAACTTTTTTTTATATAAAATGTGAGGGCTAGATATTTACAAAAATAATCCTATCCAAATTATTTCTTCATTTTTGAGTATTTTTCGTTCGAAAATCGGCAGCTTTGTTTATGTTACACCTGTTCACCTCTGAACTTAGAATGGTTATTAGAAAGCATATATTTTATTTAATCTCACATTTCAGATTACACAAATTAACATCCAGATTTATTTTCAATAATTCTCCACTTTTACTTGCTACTGAATATTCCAAATACTTTGTATCAGACAATGGATTTTAAATTTAAATTAAAAAATGAATCAGAACGGAAAGACCGCTTTAAAATATTGTAATACATATTTATGAGGGTTGGTTGATAAAGTCAACCCCTTTATCTGATTTCCATTATGAGAGAAAATCCATCTTGTTTTCGGTCTGAAGTGTGTCTAAATTCACATATTTTATAATTACTAACACATTGTGATGCGAAATATACATACGTATCTTTAATGATGTGGGAAATCTGCATTCGCATGAAACGAATTAAAATACAAAAGAAAGAAAATATATTATTTTACATTCATCGCAATCTTACCGAAGATGATACGCGTTGAGTTTTATGAAATTATTACGCACGGGAAGAATAGGGTTTTCCCACATTTATTTTTGTTGTAGTGTTACTGAAAATCATCGGATACAAAGTTGTCAATTATCTCTTTTGGGTGAGACTCATTTTTAGCTAATATTAATTTTTAAATGGATTTCAATCGCAAATTCAAAGAGTTTTTACTTAAAAACGATAAAGCACGTCCAAAGATTTTTTCCTAAAAGTACTTTTATACAGGGTGTACTTAAAATTTTCACACATATCTAACAAAGGTACATCTATTTTTTTATAAAAAAAAACATTTATATGGATTTAGGGATATTAATTCCTAAGTAACTGGACGAGTTCGAACTGCAAGTCATTTAATTTTTACACAGGGTGAAACAGAAAACCACATGAAAAATGGCATTAACCGTCTCTCAAGTCACCGAAGTAATTCCCAGAAAATCTTAGGATTTTGTGTTGATTGAAGAGAGGAACATCTTACAAGTGAATTAGAAAGTTTTAAGTTTGCAAATATCACTTCGAAAGATTTTTTTTCGCTATACACACATGTGTTTAACCCACAAAGGAGATTTTTTCAGCAGAAGACATAGAAATTGTGTTACTTATGCGAATGTTTATTGATGCGCAATCTCAGCCATTGTCCTAGGTCGTTAGTGTATAAAAGGTAAGCGAAGTTACTTATTTCATTATCTGTCATAATTATCGAGAACATAAGTATTCAAATGGGACACTACTGAGAGCCGTCTGATTTGCCACGTTCTACCGATAACGATTAAAAATAATAATTAATCCAGCCTTCTTTGAAAGTATGCGTCTAACATCTGCCAGTTGAATTTTTTAATTTTATTTGCAAAAGAATTTAAAAAGTTTTTTGAGACTAACAAGAACGGTTTCAAAAAAATATTGTACGCAACACACCCGTGTCTTTACTGGGCTCCTTCCTGGAAATTGAAGTGTAAAGTGTGTATACAGTTATTATTTGAAGTAAATTAGATATTTATGATTTAATAAACATCATTTTCGAATATGTGGGAAAGTTATATTATTGTCTAAAATCACATATTCATCACAAAAATACATTTCCATCGGCCATTATTGATAAAGTCAATTGAATAATATACTCTCTTCGCCTATGCACAGAGGGCCAGAAAATTCGAAAAGCGGCCAAAAATCTGAAAATGGGCTAAAGGGCTTTAGAATCCTAGACTTTACATAGAAAAAATAATTAAAAAAAATTAAATTACCCGGGGGTAACTTTTTAGGGGGTATAAGGTTATTAACTGATTTTAATCATTATGCAATAAACTATTTATAAACAAAGAAATTACTAACAAAAATAATTGAATCCCAATAAAATACATTACCTATTACTAAATACATTAAGATTAATAATAAAAATCTATATCACTGACTTCCTCGTCTTCCTCGTCGGATGAAGAAATTTCTCTGTTTCGCGTCTTAGGCTGTGTAACTCTAGGAGATTCTGATTCCGTTGATTCTAGCGAGGGTGCTTCTAATAACGAAATAACTTCAGGAGATATATTCGAATATTTTAGTGGTGGAACTGACGCAAAGGTGAAATTACTGGATCGGAAGATATAAGGAGACTGTTCAGCAAATCTTAAATCTTGGTTTCCTGTTGTACGGGGAATTATTCGAATGTTTCTCTCTAAAACTTTTGAGATCCCTATTTCTTGATTCTTGGGCCTCTCTGACAATTGACTGATAGGTAGAATAGCTTCTTTGATTATTATGGTTCCATGAAGTAATATTTTATGTACGCTAGCGAGCATATACCGCGGATATTTAGCGACATACAATTTTACGGTTTCCAAAGCATATTCCTCAAACGCTCTGACATCGATTGCATAATCACAAGATAAGGTGCGTAATATCACAACAAATCGCGTAATAACTTCTTCATATATGTCCGTAATTTCACTGGAAAGAGAGGTGTTAGCAAAAAATCGTCGAGCCGTGTTGCCGTCATTTGTGGTTCCGCTACCTCCACTCTTAGGTATATCCACCAGCAATCCTATTCTATCTCTGAAGTTCTGCTGTATGACACGTTTCTTGTTTTCGAAAACTGCTTTATTTTCGGTTCCTCGAATTTGTCAAACTTTAAATTCTAATCTGTACGAAATGTGCAGCAAACATTCAAAAAACCTGATTCAACCTTGACAATCCAAATTTCAACTTTTCTGGACAACTGTTCTTTTTAATACTTTTTCGATGGCATTCATATCTTTGGGAGTTGCTCTACATATATAGCATGTTTGTGAAGAAGCTGTTTCCGTAATTGCATTACACACTTTACCGTTTATCATCATCATCACACAAACATAAGAAACTGTAATTTCTTCATTACCTAACATATCAGTAGTCGGTTGAAATTCCGAAATTTGATTTTCTATGTATACTGTCTCCTGTGCCGTCACTTCTTTCGTTTCTTTCTTGAATTGGAAGCGTACAGGTCTACAAAATCGAGTTGATTATGGACGGGGATTTTGCCATACAATCATTTTATCTTTTCCAGGTTGCTCCGCATACAGTTGTAATGGCACTATGGACGTTAGAAACAAATCGCCATCACCAAGATCAACCTCGCGAAAATTTGTTTGTATTGTGAGTGACCTGTGCTTCCATCACTTCCCCATTTTATCAACAATTTAAAATTCATCAGAAGATCACTTGATAATGAAAAAAGACCGGTTTCTGCAATTCTAGTATCCGTTTTACTGTATGATCCAAGAGATCTTGTAATAAAATTTCTGCAGATGATTCGGTTACAATTTGCTTTTCTTTTCTGCGATTGCAACGTAATTATGCTTCCCGGAGCTTGCAATAGGAGTGATAGATATCGGCTAAATGTTCTTTTCCTATCCATCTATGAACAAAATAGGAGTGTTTGCTATCTTTCGCTCCAATCATTACTGACAGAGCTTCGTCTGGGGTAAGTGGAATTATTTATTTTGACTTCTGACTCTTTTGCTAAGCTTTCCCCACCTTACTAACTCGATTCGGAGTGGTCAAAATTGTTTCTGAGACAAGTTTTGCGGTAGCCTCTTTTCCTTCATTCTTAAGTTTTTTGCTTACAGCCGAAGCTTGCTCCTCGCTTTCGAACGTCGATGACAATGTTGCACTCTTTCGACGTTTGGTTCTTTCATTGCTCGCAGAAAATTCTAAAGCTGGACGACCACGGGCACGACTCCTTTAACCTCCAGATGAGGTTCCTGGTTGTGGCTCAGCATCCGGATCAATTTCTTCTTGGATTGGTTCAAATACAAATTAAAACTTAACCACTTATTTTTCTCCAAAAATCTATTCGTTTGTCTTGCGCATTGATCAGACTTCGATAAACGGCGCTACAAAACGTTGAATTGATATTCTTCAATTTTAACATGGCGTCTTCATCACTCGATTTTATAGTGTCCCACCAAATAATTGAATAGATTCTCCGTTCGATTTAAACGACCTAAACCATCCTCTTCATACAAGACGTCAAAAAGTTGCCTTCTGGTCACCATTTTCACTCTAAAATAAATTGGTACCACTACAAAAGAGATTGAAAGTAAATTTGAAGACAAAACTAAAATAAAGACCAGAACCGGCATTAATTATAGGCTAACTTGATTTTTTGTCAAGTCAAATAAAATATCGCAAAAATGGAATAAAAATCAGTAGATTTAACATCTTAAATTATAAAATAAATTGTGCAGTTACGGTCTCAGAATGCATGCGTTCGTTACGGTTGGTGCATATTTATGAACAAGACCTAAGCGAAATCGAAATTTCATAAAAAAGGCACTTGAATGCGCCTATCAAATTTTAGTACGTTATTAGGGAATATTCAAGCTATATTTTAGTTATTTAGTTCAAGCCGGATCTGGCCTGGAAATTTTTATGGCTCAACATAAATTTAAATTATAACATAAAATCTTCAATAAAATCAACTGCATACTTATTTTATCTATATGTATAAACTCATAAAAGTTTGTCTCATATGTATATATAACAAAAATACATACCTTGAGGAAGTTTTCTGTAGAATTAAACTTTTGATTCAAACGTTTAATAACACACCATCACTGATTGAGAGTTGGCAATATAATGAACGAACGATTGTATCTATACGGACGCTACAAGAAAGTCTGTGTTTGGAAGCAGGTAGCTGACGAAAATACCTTCTACCTGCTCAGAATTCTAGGAAAACGTGCATTATCTATTTTTCTAAGTACTTACAAATTCTGTTAATGATGCTATTACTTTTATAAATATCGATTTTTTTGCCGCTTTTCAAATTTTCTGACCCTCTGTGCTATGTTGGCAATTAAATGCACAATAGCTGAGGATAACGGAAAGCCATTGTAGTAGATGTTATCCAAAGCGTATTGCTTTCTTTCTTATTAGTTGTTCAGACGCACATATATTATGATGTGTACGCAAAGATCCGTTGCTCCAACTATGATCATTGTTTTTTATTGTCCATGCCAAGTCACACGTAACATTCCCTACTCACATCACGGGCGACGACAAGTTGTTATCCTATAAAAAAAAACAGCACTCAATTAGGCTTACAACAGGTTTGTTCCAACAGCATCTCCGGCTAGTTTGAAACCATCAGAAATATTCGCCCAGTATTAATGTAAATACAGTGAGCTTAGCATATAAGAGGCAGCTGATTGAATATTTTTGTCGGTTTCAAACCGGTTAAGAAGAAAAAGGTGAACCCATTTTTATTATTATTTTTTCAAGATGAAGGTGGCGAGTTTTTGGGCTTCATTCATATAGTGAAATTTTGGATATTTTAATCAACACATTTTTCTACATAGATGCCGAGAGAATCGTTTCTATCACAGTTTGTTTTATCCAAAACCGTATTATTCTTGGTCTGTTAAGTAGTTAGAAAGATAACAGCAAATTTTTCTTAAAACCAATCACGATATTAAAATAATTACACCAGATTAGAAGGGTGTCTGGAAAGGTCATGAAATTATGCGATATTTTCGTCACTTAACCTAATCTGAAATAATAAGTTACATCCCTATATATAGCAATAAATATTCGTATATAATTTTGTCAATAATGAAACTTAATTCTAATAGAATTTATTACATTCAACATTGATATACTTTAGAAAAACAAACTTCACTTATTTATTATCCACTGATCGTATATTATTTTTTGTTATATAAAATACACTAACAGCAAACGAATTATAAGAAAGTTTGACACCAGACACCTCGAATTACTAAAATATTGTAAAAAAATTAAAAGTTTACACCCCCACATCTGCACGATACATGTTTCATTTCTGTGTTTTAAGTTTCAACACGCTTTTATTTTGCCTTTTAGATATCTGAAGAAAGTAAAAAGTTATAAGCGGACTTCAGCACGGCACAAGTATTTTATATTTAAATCTCTTTCGTATAATTTCCAGATGATTCCATTTATTTATTTTACTTCCCAAAATTAAAATATGAGTACACATAAATCTGTCTCAACTACGATAATATATGGACTGTTTTCAATATTTAATATAAATTTGAGGCAGTTTAAATTAAAAGTGTATATACAGGGTACATTTGCGCAAAAAGAAAATTTGTAGTATTCTCTTCTGCACAGTTAACCTATATTTTAAGTCAGTAAAATAGGAAAAGTGCGCCGGTGGCGGAGAGTTCTCCCATGTATTCAGTTCCATGAGATTCGCGCCTGCAAATTAACTACAGTCACAGTTCACATCCCTCCGGCTTTAGTAGCTGTAGATTCCAGAATCATGTGCCCTAAGAAGATGGCGAGAACCTAGATAACCGCCTTCTGCATTTGACCTGCCAGTCATTCATCTGATTTTTTGGTAGGTTGGTATGGTTCTCAATTCTGAGAGCAGGGTATGCTTTATCCCATCAAGTACACCGATTATTAAGACCATTTGACCGAATAACTTTGGAATAGAACTTGAAGCTCGTACTGAAGATTGCCATATTTGGTCCGTTTTTCTCCTCCTTTATGGTGGTGTTTTTCTCGGCAGAGAACTTGATGACACGTCACCGTAGTTTGATAGTCGAGGAGGACTATTTCAGGATTATTGACTTGAATTCGTCTGACAGTTTGAAGCGAGTAATTCCAGTAAATACGACAGTTATCGTTATTGACAACGGACTTGGCACCACTGGTGTTTCGTTTCCAAGTACTAATACCTCTACCTACTAATTAACTCTGAATCTTTTAATCGGAGTTCTGACAGGCCACTGCAGACTTAGGAGGCATCTATCATTGATAGGTATCGAAGAAGACCCTACATGTCCAGGATGCGGGAGTGATGAAGAAACATCTTACCACTTCCTGAGACAGTGTGAAGAGTTTGGGCGCCTGAGACATAGTATCTTCGGTTCTGAAGCGCTTCTAAGGAGGAGATGAACTCCCTTACAATGAGTGACATCCGGACCTTCATCAGAAAGTCGGAAAGATTCGACGAGGGAGCAAGAGAGGCACATGGCTGAGGGAACAGCTGGTGGTTGGTAAAAAGGACCTATCTGCGGCCTACTTGCCAGGCGTTAGCCTCCCCCACCATTACCTTTACCATTACTAATACCTCAAGTAGTGGTCATATAGCCCTCGCAATGCTGCTTTGATGGATGTGGGCCGAAATTTCAAGTGCATGAGCGATTTCGGCACCTGACGGTAGGTCCCACAGTTGATAGCAAGAATCTGTACATCAACACTCGCGACTGCGGTAGAAAAATGTATTGATGACAGGATCCTAACAAGCTACAATAAATATCTAGACGTTCATTTTTAAAAAAGGTAAATGTCAGCCTTGTCGATAAATCAAGTGTTTCTTTGTTCTTATAAAAGACATCGTGTTGATAATACGCCAATATGCCGCCGAGACAAATGTCTTTATTTTGTAGCTCTGATTCGGGCTTTCAAGCGACTTGGCTGAAGCTCAGTGACTGACTACATCAGCATCTCGCCTGATTTGCTTGCTCGCTCTTATAGCTATCTTGAACGATCCTGCGCCGACTTATGCAGTTTCATGCCGTTTTACGAACCGCAAGAGTGGATCCGAGCTCCTGCTAAGATTTTATTATTATTAATATTATTACTTATTTTTTGTTTAATATATTTAATTAATGAAACAATACATCCTATGATTACACGTATTTAGCAAATTACCCTCAATGTTTTCTATTTTGGATTATTTGTAAAAAGTAATTTACTTTACTTTATTAACTGCGACTTTATTCTGCATATTTATTTACAGCTTCCCAAAATTCCTTGTGTGTGACTTCAAAGGTAACAGAAGTGACCATCGAACGAATAGACGGATCTCTTGGTATCACCCTAAGGGGAGGTTTAGTGCCCGAACACCCGCACCTTAGCCGACCCCTTGTTATTACACAAGTTCGACAGAATGGTCCTGCCCACAGGTATGTATTGGAAATTTCATCTTAATTTAGTTGACGGTAACATATTTTGAGAATGTCAATATATTGCATTTCTTCTCTTCCCTCACGATTTGTTTTATGAACAAGTTATTTTGTTACATTATAACACAGTTATTGCTTATAATATTTTAATTCGTTTCCAAGTAAAATTGAAAAGAATAAAATATTTATTATACAATAAATATATTACACACTCTAGCGAATAGCAGTGATTATTTCCTTTACGTTATAACCAATAAAATAAGTAGATTTTATAAATTGGCTTATAAAAACACATTTTCTGTAAATATTGCATACTAAATGAGAAGTTTGCAAAAACTTACAGCGAATATTGGGAACTTAAGCCTTCACGTCGCCTCCTAGTGGCTAAAAATCTCACTTTAACAGTGTTTTAGTACTGCTTTTTTATTTTGGAGGTTCGAGGTCTGCATCGGCTAGTCTTGAAAATGTACAGATCGAGGCCGCTACATTGAACAATCAAGAAGAGACATAATAGTTTAAATTGTTCGAATTTTAATTGTTAATAAATGTCTAAATAGAAAATATGGCTTATTACGGGATTTTTTTTAATTACTATGAATGCGCATTACAGTTCAGAACCGGTTCTAATGAAAACTAAAACTGGCCTAAAGTTTCTGTTGAGTTCTGGTAGCCAATAACTTAAAATCGCAAATGTCAAAAATTATTTAATTGTGTGGGACGCAACTGCTGTGTGCCCATAAAGTAACCCACACTTGACGTTACCATGTGCTAGAGAGTGTGCCATCACGAAAGGGTTAAATTACACAGGTCTGCAAAATAAAACTTATGGTGGGGGTTTCTATATTTTAATGTAATTCTGTATGACTGTTTCATGCCGAATCCAAAAATGACTTGCATTTTGCTCTATCACGCAAGGTTTTTTCACAAAGTAAAAATACATGAACTGTTTTCTAATAAAATGTATTAAAATAATGCATTGCAGTAAAATACTTCTTATTTTTAATTACAAAATTTAAATCAAAATTTACAAGTACCTACAAGGAAATAATATTACAAAGAAGTTGTTAACATTTTTACATATCTCTTTGCGAATGAAAACGCTTTCTATTACTTTCAAATGAACGCTTAGTTGAAGCCCGCTTATGTGAAGTTTCACCTTCAGAAGATTCTCTCTTTAAACACCAACAATAGTCAGCCATCATGGCGACGTTCCATCTTCCTTGATATCTCATCTCCATCTGTTTAATGTCCTGGTGAAACCTTTCACCTTGTTCTTCACTCACCACCCCGAGATTTTCTGGAAAATAGTCAAGATGGGAATGAAGAACATGAAGTTTTAAACTCATATTGCACCCCAATGTTTTATAATTTTCTAACATATCGTTGACTATATTCTTGAAATTAGGATCTCTGTTATTACCTAAGAACTTTTGAATTACATTTTTGAAGCCAACCCATGCAGCCTTTTCTTTATCATTCATTGTTGAGTCAAACACTCTGTCTTTCATTAACTCTCTAATTTGTGGCCCAACAAAAATACGTTCCTTAAGCTTGGCTTCTGATAAACTAGGAAACTTTGAACATAAATACTTGAAGCAGTTACAGTTTTTGTCGAGAGCTTTAACAAATTGCTCCATTAGCCCCAACTTAATGTGTAACGGAGGCAGAAGAACTTTTTTCGGATCGACCAAACTTTCTTGTACAATATATTTTGAACCAGGTACTAAATTAATTCTACATAGCCATTCTTTCTTTTGCCAATGTTCACCTCGTGCTCTACTGTCCCATTCGCATAAGAAACAGGGCATTTTAGTATAGCCAGACTGTTAGCCTAAGAGCATTCCAAGATTTTAAAATCTCCACATAACATCCAGTTGTGGTCTGCATATTTCACCTTTTCAAGTAGGAGTTTCAAATCTTCATATCTTTCTTTTAAATGAACAGAGTATGCAACCGGGACTGATGCGTATATATTACCATTATGCAACAATACACTCTTTTAAACTCATTTTAGATGAGTCTATGAACAACCTCCAGTCATTTGTTTGATAAATGGATGCTAACTTGCTAACCAATCCTGGAACATCATGGCAGTAAACAAGGCATCCCTCTTGATCAAAGTATTCTAAAAATTCAGTTTCACGTTTTCTATACCATGAGAATGTCGTTCCTAAAAGAAGTAAATTTTTTTTCACTCAGTCTAGATCCCAAAAGTTCAGCAGACTCTTGAAAGTCCTAATTCACGAATTAAATCGTTCTGAGTAAAAAGCTGAGGCTGAGTACTTTGTAATGAAAAGCCTTCATCCGAATCTTCAATATCTAATTGCGAATCAGAATCAGATGACAAAAGAGTATAATTCTCTGGTACAGCAGGTACAGGTACATCTGGCCCATGCGCTACTTGCCTTATTGCTGGTGGAAGGTTCGGATAAAATATTTTTTTCTTATTTTTAGTATTAAAGCCACTTACGTCACACAAGTAAAAGTAACAATCTTCTGCATGATTGCTGGGTTCCCGCCACACCATTGGTATGCCGATAGGTAAGGATTTCTTTTTATTTTGAGTCCACTTCCGTAACGATTCAACACATGTATGACAAGCTCTGTGTGTCGCCCATGTTTTGTCTTGGTCTCCAAGCTTTACACCAAAGTACGCATGATAACTTCTTTTCACGAATTCCGTAATATTTCTGTCTTTTTTTTAACTGTATATGAACCACAAATGTAACAAAACACATCGGCGCTGTTTTTACAATGTCTTGAGGACATGACGAATTTTTAATAACTTTATCACGCTATTATATACTGTAAGCACACGTTCAACCACAGTTAACTTACTACTGACTGCTGTATGTTCTTTTCGAATACTATGTGTATATTCTGGTTCTAACTAGAAACGTCTAGATTAAAAGGCAGTGGTCCTTAACAATTTTATTTTAAAAAGATATGTATTAATTACTAATAATGTCGTTATGTATGTTTAGAGTAAACAGTGCGTGATACACGAAAACTAATAGTACTGCAGAGTTCAGAACGACTTAATTACTCTAAAAATGTAAAAAAATTGTAGACCCCTAAAACCATGCAGGCCTGTGTTATTGATATTCAGAATTGTTTTCAGTCACTTTAGTATCAAAAATTATTCTCTGCATCATATCATTTAATCTGCTTAATTTGTGTTATGTTTGAACCTTGGATTAGAAAGTGGAGAAATAGATCGAGATCGGTTAATGATAAAAAAAATTATCTGGCAGGCCCCGTGGTCCAATTTTAATGCAATAAAAGAGGAAAGGATAGGAAATGCAATTATTGCTAATTTGAAGAGATCGATAAGTTAATTTGCTGCAGTCTCACTTTGACCAAAGCGTAAAACGTTGTGTAAGGTGATGTTTCAACACGAAAATTGAATTTTGCTCAATCTGTATCTCTATGAACAAGCTGTTGAACTGAAGTATTTGGTTTTTCAAGCCTATTATAATGCCACGTACAGGAAAATGTGAGAGGGAGCAGCAACACATGAAATCATAACGCCTTGAGTAAAAACTTCCTAGATATACAAAACAGCACGTGCCACCGAAACCAGGCTTCGCTAACAGCTAACACAAGTTATACTGTTATGTTAATTATAATTAATGTCATTAACGGAGAATGCTTTTTATAAGTTAAGATACAACTAGCGAGCCGGAGTGGCTGTAACTTAATAATCTTATTACTTCTGACATTACCTGGAATTAATTAATACCAGTAAATTTCATCAAAAGAAAATTTCATAAAGTTCCTAACAATCCTAACTTGTTCAATTCAGTGTTAGTAAAGACACTAAATGAATTAAAGATAGATCTCTTTAGCTGTTCGACTATAATAAAACTTGTTCCTAGTGTTCCTGTCTCCTCAACTTGAAGCGTTGAAAATTTAAATAACAATGCAGAGAATATTTTAAAAAAAGTTATGTACCGAAACCAGTTGTATTAATATTTACATTTTTAAATTAGAACTGTTGGCACGTCTGAAGAAGTTGAATTATGTCTCCATTGATTCGGCTGTTCGTAAAGTATTACCTGTCCAGAAAGCCAAATTAAAAATGTGTATATTCTTTTTCCAATTATTACTTATTACTATTACACTGTTCCAAAAAAAAATGGCGCACTTGATTTGTCACTCAGATTTATCTTTTTTGCTCACTGCTTGATATCTTAGACTTTCCGAGATACAGCGTTTTTACGTGAACCTTGATCTTTTACTTATTGGGAAATTATATCTATGGATATCGCAGCGCAGTTGGCCTAGAAAACTAATATGCCACTTCCGCAAAATAATTATTTTTAACTATTCTGTTCAGTAAAACAAAAAATAAATAAAACAAAAGTACTCACCTGTTGAACAATCACTCTAAAACTTTAAAATATCCACCAACACGTGTTTCTGCATTTTAGCTTTGTTATGGTGACTCTTACAAAGCCTCGAAAGTAACTATGAAACTTAGTAGACCCTAATGCAATAAATATTAATGGTTTCGGAGAAAGTTTTAGAGTGATTTTTCAACTGGTGAATACTTTTGTTTTATTTATTTTTGGTTTTACTGAAAAGAATAGTTAGAATTAAAAATAACATAATTGAGTCAGTCATACTGAACACAATGTGCATATTATCTTTTCTCTAATCCAAGTTCCAGCATTTTGGCAAATAGCCGGGAAAATAATTGTTTACAAAGATATACAGGATGAGTCTTAAGTGTGTAGTTATATTTAAACCACCGATTCTTGACATCTGTAGAAACCCTCTGACACATTTTTTTTTTAATTGCCACGTGTAACTGAGTTATCGACTTTCAAAAAAATATGATGAAACTGTTTTGGAACTGCTGGTTACTGGAAACATTCTATATCTTGGCAAAAATGATGTAATGGACTGAAGCAACGTTGCCGCATATCTTATGCAATTCTCTCACCCAGGAGCGATTTTACAATCTTAAGTTAACGTTGAAGGTTACCTAGCATTACATTTTCACAAAAAATCGATGAGATTCTAATACAAACCACTTCAACTAAAAGTTACTTTAGCATAAAATATTTGTTGCTATAACCACTTCCAAAACAAATGTAAAATTGAAAAAATTCGATTTCAAAAAGTGCGAGTTTAGCTAACCCCCGCCACGATTGAAAAACCGAGCCCTAGCATTAGGTTCATTCCCGAATTTATAATAACATTGGATGAAATAATTAGCTACTTAAACGATTAATTGCTCCACTTGAAATAATTTTTAAACATTTTGAAATACCTTTCAATGTGAGAAATGTACAATTTTGACTTTTTCTTGCACCAATCAACATTTCTTTTTAAGCGTTTCATATGGAATATACAACTAAAACTAAATTTTCCGATGAACAGTAAACTTTTTAGGGAATCTCAAGAGAAATTTAAAGTTCCCATCTCATTTTTTCAAAGTTTATAAAAGGATTATTATTTTTAAGAAGTAGGTACTTACCCTCTGCTATTACAATAATTTGAAATGTGTAGGTGTTCAAAAAAATAAATCAGCTCTCTACTATTTTAATTGACCTCTAATAGTAAAACACTGAAGGTGCAACACAATATCAGGTGATGAAAAATAATTTGCAGTATTTTCACACACTTCTGTCACTTTTTACACTGGTCATACCCAACAGTTTGCATTTTATTCCTCCATAATACTCTGGACGGTTAGGAGGATAGTATACGTCATTTTTTATAAAAAAGATCAAGTTTTTCTTGAGAAAACAGCACTTTATTCGGGATAGACCATTACACGATAAAAAATCAACCACGCCATAATGTGAACTGCGATATTATCGTCGCATATGTAACCTATGACCTTCACACATCTAACCACGTACCTAATCAGTGTTGCCAGACATCCATTTTCATGGTATTTATACCATTATTTTCCTTGTGTACCTGCACTTTTTTTAAGTAATAAAACTATTATTTAAAAATTTCTACCATTTTACACCAATATTAGAAAATGCTGATAAAAAAGTTAAATTTAGGCCGTCAGCCCCGACCTTGGTCAGTTCTTCCATTAAAAAAAGAGTAAACTGAATTAAATTTTATACCGTGTACATAGATCTTTATAAATCGGAACCTCGCGTAAACAGCGCTAGTTGTGCAAGCCCAAATAAATAATAGTCTTTTGCTGCTTTCTGTTGTTTCTGTTGCGATTGTAAGACCCGTTTTTTCAATGCTCAGTTACCTGAATTAATGGTCAGTTAGGTCAATAGAAATTTTTTGAAAAGCATCATGATTTATTTATAATGAAATTTATAACCTATGTGAAAATCTCACACATCTGGCAACATTACACCCCATGTAAAAGCCAGTGTTATTTAGTTCGCGTACCTGTCTGCATTAGCATTTACAAATATGTGTTTAATAACGGTATTATAGTTTTTTTGTGATTAAATTTCTGATTCGAAATTTTGAGTTACTATGTTACCGAAATTTATTATTTATAATTTGTTCCTTTGGTGGTTCATTTTGTGAAAATTAGTGATTAACCATAGCGACTAATTTTATTATTTTAATGCTGGATATGTTAAAGGCATAACTTCAAGTAGATGAAAATGCTAGACAAGCAAAACGGCTATGGAATGCTATTCAAACTTCAAGCCCATATGATATATTCATGTAGTAACTGTTGTATTATGTAAGTAAACAAATCTGCTTTTTCGTTCTTTTAAAGTAAATGCGTCTTTTTAAAATGACTATTTTCAACTTTGATTCATTTTTAGAAATGAACCATATTAAAAAAACTATAAATTGGAGACAATAATAATAATTTAAAATACACAGAAAAAGTATTGCATATTTTTAATATTAGGTACTTACGGGACGAGTTCTGTTTATTTATAAAAAAAGTGTCAGCATTACCTAATTTTGCAAGGCAAAATAGATAAACAGATACTTTTAACACCTTTTATTTTAAGAGCAAGCTACAAGTAAGAAGTGTCGCTTTCCACCACAAAGGACTAATCAATCGCGCCTTGGCCGCCTTGAAGTTTATTCCTTATTTTCGGCCAATGTGTACAAATATCATGCTTTCTTAAAAAGAGCTTAATGTTTTATAAACTATTACATTTGTTTTGGTGCGGCGTCTACACTGATATTAAATAAGTCTAATATCGTCTCACAAAATGCTCGTGACAAAAGGGTAATATATTTTTTTTAAATTCAAAATTTGCAATTCATGCAATGTATGCAATTATAGGTGATGACGAACTCTGGCAGT
Organism: Rhamnusium bicolor; assembly: GCA_029963845.1. Taxonomy (NCBI): domain Eukaryota; kingdom Metazoa; phylum Arthropoda; class Insecta; order Coleoptera; family Cerambycidae; genus Rhamnusium; species Rhamnusium bicolor. The sequence goes on along the minus strand of JANEYF010002903.1, from coordinate 59,229 downwards.
AGCAACACTGCCTTCAGTTACGTCATTTCTGTGAACGGCGTTTATAAAGTTATCCAGTGACTATCAAAATGTCAGTGGCTGGAGGACGAAAAATTATCAGAAATTAAAAATTTTTTTTGTTCAAAAAAATTTTTTGGCAGTGCCAATCAGTTGTACACGACGAAATATATTGAGGGTTAAAATATAACTACGCATTTAAAACTCACCCTGTATGTTATACTTATCTGTGATAAGTTTTGTAAAAGTTAAAAAATAGTAATTAGCAAAGAAAAAATGTTTAGCATTATTATATTTCATTTCATCCTATATTTTTAACTTTTACTAAGAAGAGGATACCTAATTTGTTTTAAATGTAATATAATAATATACCATATATATACCGCCATGTTTGGCGAGTTAGAAGAAGAATACGAGCAATGGCTGCGAACTAGAATAAAATCAGATGGAATAGGACACACTCAGCGAACATAAGGACAGGCACAGTCGTGTTGCACCAGCCTGCTACAATACACTCACACTGTTACGTCCATCGGGCTTGTTCAATCGGTTTTTGTTAACAGTTGGCCACATTAGCCGTTTTACACACGACACGGTATATAAAAATTAGATTCGCATATATGTTAACATAATTTAGATACGCTCGTTATATGTATATTGACAGTAATGTCACACTCATTTCAATGTTATAATGACGTTGTTTATAGCACTAATGCGATATATATTTATCGCACGCATTTTATAAAAAAAAGCACACAATTGTATGCTTCAATAAAACTTAATCCACACATGTTCGACTTAGGAATCAGTACTAGTTACACTGCAAGTAATTAAATTAATTAGACTTTCACTATATATTTCACTTAAATTGCAAAGAAACTAATAAAATTAGTGATTATTTTACTCTCCAACCCAACACTGACAAACGTCATCATAACTTATGATGTATGTCACTGTTGGGTTGAACACATAACGTAACACCACGTAACATATTTGGCTGGTCGATGAAGCGACCGACACCACCGGTTGCTAAGGAGATATCAACAAACAGCTATTGTTATTAACTTAGTTATTACCGAAAACGTATTGAAAATATTGAAATCAAAATAAATTCTATAAAAATGAGTTTTTCCGACGAAGATTTGCCTGCAGATATCGAAGAAAGTGCATCTGAAGCAATTCTAGGCCTTGTTCCACAGAAGTCTTGCGTACAGTATGCCTTAGTATTTGAGAGATATGAGAAATGGTGCCATAAAAAGAAAATTAATGACATAACTGGTGAAAAAGTTCTACTAGCATATTTCAACGAACTAAGTAATGATCGTAAACCTACTTCATCATGGAGTTATTATTCCATGTTAAAAACAGAACTATCAATAAGAAAAAACATAGACATAAAAAAATGTGCTAATTTATTTTCCATGCTTAAAAGAAAATCGGAGGGCTATAAGCCGAAATATCTAAAATTTTAATCAAGAAACATATAACAACATTTCTACAAACAGCCGACAATGAAATATATTTGGATTTAAAGGTGATTTTTTTCAATATTCTTTTTACTTTATCATCAAAATATTTATTTTTTAAGGTCTTACTGATTTTTGGAGTGGCAGGTGCCTGTAGGAGAGCAGAATTGACGAACTTATTAAAAGATGTTATAAATAAAGAAAGTTGCTTCAAAGTCTGAGTTAGAGATACAGAAACAAAAATTGATAGAGAATTTTTTTATAACCCCAGGATACATATGATATGATGGATAGTGTTAAAAAGTATGCCGAAATGAGACCTCCAAATTGTACACATAATCGTTTCTTCGTTACATGTAGAAATAAGAAATGTGTTAATATACTGATTGGTATAAATACAACCAATTGTATTGTATACTGCCAATTGTATTGTATTGTATTGTATTGTATTGTATTGTATTGTATTGTATTGTATACTGCCCCAAGGCAGTACCCTATAAGATTGCTAATTTTCTTAAACTATCCAACACTAGACAGTATACTGGACACTGTTTCCGACGTTCCTCAACGTTAGTACTAGCGAATGCTGGAACCGACATTTTAACGGTAAAAAGGCATGGTACATTGAAACCTCCGAAGAAAATAAAAAGAAAACTGCAATTAAAATATTAGGAGAGAGTACTTCATCAGCATCACAAAACAAATTGGATGTTTGTACCACTGTTAGTACAAAGGCACCGTCTTCCCAATCTGGAGTTAATCTCATAAATTGCCAAAATTGTGTGATTAATGTTTACAATAATTAGTGTTGATTATTTAGTATTGATTATTTATTACTTGTAGGTATTGTGTGTTGACAATAAATAATATTGAATTAGTAGTTTTTCATGTATAAAAAAATTAATAAGTCGAGCGTAGATAAAATCTTGTATATTATACGTGCCATATCTGTATTTTATAGCACTCGTTTGTTTACAGAACTCACCTTGGATTCGTTCTGTAAATTTCAGACGCGTGCTATAAAATACCTCATATGGCACTTAAAATATAAATATTATATCATTTTATAATTTCATTGCATTAAAACTGTTGGTGTTTTGATATCCTAACCTCACTAGATTTCTTCCATATATGTAATTAAGATACTGAAAATTCAAATGACCTAATATTTGAACTATCCAGCTATTCAAATGTCACATAACAATTACATAATAAACACATTACAGACAAAAAGGAGTTGAGACAAAAACGGTATGAATACCTATTTTTTCGGATTCAGTTAAAAGTAAAACATATATAATCTGTTCATATCTGATCTAATTGTAATTTTGGTCTCGTATTGTATGAAACTTTTGCCAAATTTCTTAGTTCTATAACCGACCCAAGAACTAAATACCCTTATAACAATAATAACAACAAATAAATAAATTGTTCATAACTTGAATGATACATAAATTATTTTTTTTATTGCAGAAGTGGCTTGATCCGCGTAGGTGACAGACTTCTAAAAGTGGACCAACATTCTCTCATCAATAAAACCCTCCTTGAAGCTCAACAAATACTGAAAGAAAACACTCAGTCCAACACCCACGGCATCATCCTAACTACGTTAACCATCGAGTACGACGTTAGCATCATGGAGTCCGTAAAATACGCCACTGGGCCTCTCTTGCTTGAAATAGACAGACAAATGGAGGAAGATTTCGGGCTGGTGCTAACTAATTGTTGTGAATTAGAACCGGATGATATCCTCAACGCTGGTTATTATGTGGACAATATTTTACCAGCAAGTACTGCTGACAGGTGTGGTGCTTTAAGTGTTGGGGATCAACTGTTGGCCATCGATGACCTCATGTTAGAGTCGTGGTCGGGAAGCCCGCAGGATGCAGAGCGGCTGCTGAGAAGAGCAACTAAGTTGCAAATTTTACCGGTACATGCTCTTCGGAGGGCAACGTCAAGGAATAATTACGGTGAGTAAATGGGACTATTTATTAATTTAAATACCATCATTCTTCAGGATAGGACTAATTAATGTATGGGTACATCCGTTACCACCATGATGTAATGCCTCAGTATTACTATGTATTACAGCACATACCAATGAAGTCATACATTTTTGATATGCAGGGAAAATAAACAATATTAAGTAGGAATAATATAATAGGCAAATGAAAAAAATAATAAATTATAGGCAAAATATAAATTTCCTGAATTCCAGTTGTTCATGATTTTGTGGAAAATGGTTTCAGATATACAGGGTGGGGCAATAGTGCATCCGACTTCGATATGTCGAGTTCAATGATAGCTAGAAACTTGTCACAAATAGCCATAGGAATGTACGTACAAAAAATTTTCTCTTTTCAATCTTACATCACATCGTCCAAAAATATACAGGGTGTTCCATTTGAAAAAAATTAAGAAACTTCAGTTCAAAACGATGTAAATTTAAAAATCCTTTTTGGCCACACTGTATACTTTTAAGAAGTGAAATGGCTGAGTGTCATAACACAGATTTCTCATAACTAGTACTAACATATTTTTTCTTAAAATCGATAGTTGTGATTGTAGTGATATTTTAACATACACGTGTAAATGGTATAATTTCAACAAAAAAAAATCATTACATCCAAGTGGTTGGGTGACAGTCAATAATAATACAGGAGTGGAAGGAGGCCACAAAGAGGTTACAAAAAAATATTCTGATATACATGGCATTTCATTTAAAAAAATTTTTACTTGACCCTGTAGAATCATGTTGGCTCACCCTGTATATTCGAAAACAATTTTCGGGTATAGACTTTCTTGTCTAGTTTACTTATGTTTTTAAATCAAGTTTCTAGCTGTCATAGAACTCGAGATATCGAAGTCGGACACACTATTGCCCAACCCTGTATAAGATTTTATCGTTTAAAAAAATACGCGCAAATGTACAAAATTCTGTCTCTTCAGATAAGCGAAATAATAATGGTGAGCCACAGATTTGGAATACCCTATATGCTGAAGAATGTAAAGATTCGTTAAAGTTTACCTAGTCTGGTATGCATAGTCGTTCTCCAGCGACTCGCCAGCTGCCAGTCGGTAGAGAATGAGTCTAATGTATGAAATGCATAAGGTTGATATGCATTAGACTCATTCATTGATGAATGGCAGCTGGCAAGTCGCCGGAGAACGACTATGCATACCAACCTTAATTTCGTTCTTTATAGCTGGCGAAAATTCTAAATATATACTAAGTTTATAATATAAACATATACCCGGTGATTTTTTTTAGTTGGTACAGCACCTTTTCCTCAGTCAATTTTCGATTTTCATATGAAACATTATAGTTTTTCTTTTGGATTTCAAAACTAGATTTTTTTCTGAGTTAGAATGTGTAAAAAACTATTAGGTTAGAGAGGAAAGTTTTCGAGATAATTCGATTTTAAGGTTTCAGGTGTTGAGGTGAGATATACGAAGCACTAAAAATCGAGTTACCCATGGAATGGTTTTGCGGCAGATTAAAATTGCCGTCAAGACGTGTAGTAGGCGCATGTCAAGTCAATACAAGTTTGTGTTGCCGTCTTTCAAATTAATATTTTTGGCGTCAGTTCACAAGAAATTAGTGAAGAAAATGAAAAATAATTATACAAGAAAAGTTTCTCTAACATCCTTACGAATTTTAACCAAAATGGTCAAAGTTATTTACCAACTTGTCGCAGTTTCAATGCAGAATATCCCGAGAAGAGAAGACTTGATTGTCGATTTTTAATTAATTACAAATTTAAGAACTTCAGGACAATTTAAAGTGAAACGAAACAGAACTTGCTATGTGATGAGACAAGAGGATAATGAATTAAATATTCTATTGGCCGTTAAGGAAAATCCAGGTATTTCAATTCGTCAACTAGAAGTGCAATTTGACATATCATATTCCTCCATCCAGAAAATATTGAAACGATACGAGCAGCACCTTCCAAATACTCGATACATCAAAAGTAACTTCCTGGAGATTTTCCCAGACCAACTGCGATCTGCTAATGGTTCATGATAAAACATCAAGAAGATCCGGGGTTTTGGCGCAAAGTAACTTGGAGTGACGAGGCCAGTTTTACCAATAACGGCATTTTCAATCGATATAACGCACACTACTGGTCCACGGTTAATTTACACTTAACTAAACCCAGCAACTTTCAGATAGTTTGGAAGTTCAACGTTTGGGTTGGGCTTATTAACAACCAACTGATTGGACCTGTTGTTTATGATCAAAATCTCAATGCAGCGTTTTATTCCCAAAACATATTGCCTTTCTTGGAACGAAATTATCTAGATAATTTACCTTTGGCAACACTTAGATTTATTTTATGCAAGACGGAGCCCCACCCCAAGGGTGGTGGACGGTCTTCTAACAGTTATTTTTGAGGACAGGTTGATCGGAACCTCCGGGCCGATTAGACGGCCAGCGAGGTCCCCCGGATCTCAATCCATTGGATTTTTTTATTGGGTCACATTAAAGATAATGTTTATTAATTCGACCGCGAACCAAGAGCGGCTTTGGAAGCAGCTGTTCGTGAAGTCTACCATGACATGAACCCCCAGTTTATTGAAAATACAACAGAAAAGTGTTTAGGGCAAAAAGGTGGCATATTTGAAAATTATTTGTGAAAATTTTCTTGTTATTGCAGCCTCATTTTAAAATTTTTGTCACTGGTTGAAATAAAAATGTTTATTGTTTTTTTTTCCATTTTCTTCACTAATTTTTTGTGAACTGACGCCAGAAAACTTTGAAATGCTAAATTCAAAGACGGCAACGCAAACTTGTATTGACGTGACATGCGCTTACTACGCGTCTTAACGACAATTTTAATCTGCCACAAAATCATTCCATGGGTAACTCGATTTTTAGTGCTTCGTATAACTCACCTCAACACCTGAAACTATCAAATCGCATTATCTCGAAAACACTCCTCTCTAACCTAATACTTTTTTTACACAGTCTAACTCAGAAAAAAAACTTTGTTTTGCAATCCAAAAGAAGAACTATAGTGTTTTATTTGAAAATCGAAAGTTGACGTCACTTCTGATTAGACGGGAAACAGCAGAAAAATAAAAACAAAGTGCATTAGATACAAAAAAATGTCTCTAAGTATACCTGCAAAATTTCAAAACTCTATCTTTAATAATAAGCGAGGAAAAGGTGCTGTACCAGCAAAAAAAATCACTCGGTATACTTTTTGAAAATAAACCAAACAAAAATATTACTTTTTGGTATCGAGCTTTTAATGGAAAATATATGTTATTTCTTTGAAATATTACGTTTATATTGCGAACATTGATTAAAACTCCCTCAGTTTTAATATATTGGGTACAATTAGGGAGAGAATGATTAATTAGAACAAAACCTATTGAGATAGCCCTTATCACAGTATGTGTAATGTAAATAACGTCATCAACTCGATTTTTTATTAATCATTTTTTCAAACAGCTCGCTTGTGCCTCTTTTTTTTATTTAGTTAAATGATTAATATTTTAGAGACTATTATGGCATCATTGAAAGGCTATAATAGGTTGTTTTACTAAATTTGCCAGTCCTGCGTATCGATCAGAACTCATTCGACGTGTATGTATATCAATCTTCCATACCCTTTTGATGCTTATATCTCTTCGTTTTAACTGTGCAATAATTTTTAAAAATAGCTTTAATTTTACTACACTGATTTATGCAAAGGACACAGCTTTTACAACCACCTGCATCCCAAATTTTGTATGGGTGTAAATTAAATAAAAAATACAAATTTTTGAATGAACAACTATTTTCAGGAGCTAGTGGCCTTATCAACTTGAAAATTTCGAATAAGAAAGGAAGTCGAGTTTTGCTATTTTTTTCGATTGCCATGTCGTATTTTTTTTTTTTTAATTCCATTAAACAGAACCTTTAAACAATAACGTGTTACCCATGAAAAATGTCATGGGTAACACGTGAATATCAAGAAAAACTTATTTTTCGTAGTCTGAGGCCGTAAAAAAGAGTTCGGCTATGTTTTGCAAACTTTTGGATTAAATAACTTACGAGGTGTCGATTCTGGTGATCATGTCATCTTTCCAGTGGTCCAAGTCGTATAATTAATAAACCCGGCTCATTTTAAGAAATTGATTGACGTCGGTGACGGGCATGCTGTAACTTACTAAGACTTAGCTCTTATATCATGTCCATTAACAGTTGTTTATTATTGTCAGCTTACGTTTACATCATTAATAAGCCTTCTATAGTATCTGCTAAACTTCTACACCGGGATGTAAATATTATCGTATTAAAGCGTATTTTGAAAATAAACATTCTACATCCAAAGACGTAATATTTGCATACACAAATTTAAGGGAACACTTTTTGACCGCCTATATCTCTTTAAAAAATTATTGATGTAGGATTTTTTGCTATATTTCTTTCTAGATTATTAGTGACAAAGTGCAAGTGCAAAAAGAATTACGATGATTCCTTTGCGCTTGTGCCTTATAAACACTTAAATGTAAAAAATGTCACAGAACAAAGTGGTTTTAACCAAAAGACAAACATCTTAGTTAACGAGACCGCTTAACACAATAAACGTCAGTTTTTATAGTGTCACTGCTTGTGGGTGCGAATGAGTCCAAAATGCATTCTTTAATTGACACTGAAGTTGCGAAAGCTGCTGCTTTGCTTGAAGATGGTCGATATATACGATATGTGGCAAACCAGCTCCAAACTAGTACATCTGTTATCTGCAGAGCATGACATCCGGACAAGTATTTATCAATTCTTGTCTACTGCTCGTGAGCTCAAAATCTACTCCGAAATGCAACTCGTGTGACAATTTCTGATCAGACGGTTAGAAGAAGACTGGAGAAAGCCAATCTGGAGAGCAATACACAGCCCAGTGTATACAGGAAGTGGACAGATTTGGAGGTGGTTCGGTCATGGTTTGGGGCGGCATCTGTGTAGATGGTCGCACCAAATTGAATATCGTTCCCTAACGTCTTAACTCACAAATGTATGTTGAGACAATTCTTTAAGAGCATGTTGTACAATTTGCGAACAATTTCGACGATGGATTCATCCTGCCACAGGATGATTGTAGGATTTACACTGGCGGTTTTTTTATAGGCCATTTGGTCAATGACCTCCCACATACAAATAAAAAAATAGAGCTACTCATTTTCTGAAGTTTAAAAATATAATATATGTATGTATATATATATATATATATATATATATATATATATATATATATATATATATATATATATATATATATATATATATATATATATATATATATATATATATATATATATATATATATATATTTAATATTCTTAAAGAATATATTAAAGTTTCTAGTTCATTCTATGCACAATACTATTCAAATATCGAGCCTCTACATTCATATTCATTACATTATTCATTTATAGAATTTAAAAATCTTGGGTCAATCCACAACTTGTCCTCAAAGCTAGCTACGGACCGAATTTACAACGAATTAAAGTGAAATAGACTTATGCGCGAATCGTCAGAAAGCAAAAGAGACAGAAAACACTGGCTGGGACAATGTCCCTGGCACATTTAACGGAAACGGTAACGCACGAAGTTTAGTAGAGCAGTCTTAATGCTGACTAGGTACGCGTTGGTCGGTAAATTCTGTCGCGTTGTTTTTAATGTTTTTATTTGTGAACATTTTATTAGTAAATCTCTACTTGTCGTGAAATTAAGTAAAACATTGTTTTTGGTGTTTACTATTAAATATGAGTATTGTACAAAATATATTAAAACTCAAAGAACGACATCGCAGCATTTGACAGATGTAATTTTAAAAGAGTTAGAATGTCTGAAAATTAATGAAAGTCCTGAAAAATTGATAGCACAAAGTTACGATGGAGCATCATTAATGAGTGGTGCTTTTGGAGATGTACAAGCCAAAATTAAAAAAAAGTTATCCTTCAGCAAATTTTATTCATTGTTACGCTCATCAACTAAATTTAATTTTACAAAAAGCATCAAGTCAGGATAAAAGCATACAATTTTTTTTGCTAATTTACATAGCTTTTCTTCATTCTTTGGAAAATCGCCAAAAAGAACAGCCGTGTTAGATAATATTGTTAAGGTGAGATTACCTAAAGCGGTTCCAACATGATGGAATTTTAATACAAAGTGCATAGAGACTGTTTATACCTATCGAACAGAATTATTAGATTGTTTAGAAAAAAATCATTGATAATGAATCGGAAAACAACACTCTAAACCAAGCTATTGGTTTAAAAAACTACTTACAAAATGAACATTTTCTTTACTGGTTAAATTTTTTTAATTAATTATGCCTCATTGTGATATATTGTTCAATCAATTACAAAAATGTAATATCGATGTCATAACAATAAATAAGTGTATTGGCGTTTTTAATAGTAAAATTGAAGACATCAGAAATAAAATTTTGAATAACTATTTGGAGGAGACATCCATGCAGTCTGTCCAGAGATGTAAAACGGAAGAATCAAAAAGGAGAATTTCATTAGAAGTTTGTGATATAATTACATCTGAGATTAAAAACAGGTTTGGCTTCAGTAATCATTTAGCAGTGTCTCAGTTATTTCACGCAAACGATTTAAAGATTATAAAAAAAGCTTTCCTCAAGATATGTCTAAATTAGTTAAAACAGAGTATCCAGTCATAAATCATTTGAAACTTAAAACTGAATTAGAAGTATTATATAGCCGAGAAGATTTTTCCAATAGTGAAGGTGCAGTTGCTTTGTTACATCTTTTTATTAACAATAATTTGTGCAATACTTTTTCCGAAAGTATCAAACAGTTAAAACATCTTGTGTACTCTTCCTATGACTACCGTCGAAAGTGAAAGTTGTTTTTCCACCTTAAAAAGAATAAAAACATTTTTAAGAAATACCATGGGTCAGGAAAGGTTATCTTCTTTAGCTATGCTTATCATAGAAAGGGCATTAATAAAGAAGATAAAAGACTTTACTTTGCATCTCAAAAAAGACCGGAGGATTGACTTGGAATTTAAATCACTTTAAAAGATAGGTAATACAGTAAACTTTTCTAATTGACCTCCCTATCTCTTGACCCACGAACCGCCACTGAGGATTTATACTTAAAATTCAATAAGACAAGTATGCCAACAAAATATTTCCTTTCGTCGAATTTATCAGAGTAGGCTGTTTCAACATTTGTTATGTTATTTTAACAACAAAATAATTGGATTGACACTAAACAATTCTTTTTTGAGTAAACTAATACAGTTAATATCACAGTAAGCTTGTCGTGACACCCTCTCTAGATATGCATATGATACCCATTAATTTTTCGCATCAAAGGAGTCGTAAAATCTTTTTTATTTTCTTATTATCTACAGTTACTATCACACAAATATTGGATTCATTCTTAACATATTACAAAGTTCCTCAAAACGAAATACAGCTAAATAGAAGAACATAACTCTCACATTTGGTTTTAAATTAAAGTGTGCGTTATCTTGAAATTGCTTTTACTTTTTCTATCCTATATAAACTACACATTATTCATGATATAAAAAAAGTGACAGTAATTTATAGACACTTAACATTCCGACAGCTACATTGTGTAATTCGGTGAGAGATGGCGTATTATTATGTCGTATATTAACTAGAAAAAGACAAAATCAACCCCATCTACTACGTATGTAACGGATCTTTAACAACATTGTCGACTCATTTCACGTTATATTGGCAAGTATAAATTACTTCATGTTTTTAGTGTCTGAAAAACAATTTTCAAGTTTTTTATACCCCTCATTCGCTGTAAAAGTTACAAAATATGACAAACAATGGTCCCTCTTGGCTCGTAAAATCTGTTTTAACTTTAGTTAAACTAGCTTGAATATGAAATTTATTAAGGCTTTAAAATTCATATTTCTCGGTTTTTCCTATGTTTTTTAATTAATGTTTACTTCAATTATAACGTTTTAATTACTATATAGGAGAGCTACTTGATCGTCAATTTAACATATTTCAAAGAAGTTCTTGTACGGGGTGGCTATTAAAAAATTTAATCTTGTTTGAGGCTCCATAACTCCCGAGTATATTGAGATATCGATTTAAAATTTTTTTCTCTTACAAACAGGAATGGTACGAAGCAGAAAGTACAAAAATTAAAGCAATAAGTAAGGTACCAGTTCTTCTCTCAGTACATTTTCCAAATAAGACAATCATGACCGCTAAATTTTTTTAATGATTTGAAGTAAAATGGTTTGTACGAATATAATATTAAATACTTATTTATAGATATTCAAATATAAAGTTCCAGTATCAGGTTGTTTGCTCATACCCATATCTCGATGGATCAAATTAAAATGCCCTGATTCCTCGAATAATAGACTGTAATCCAATCTGTGAACATAGATTACAAAACTGGAAAAGATAGAAATTGAAAAGTCATTTGATATTGAATTTTTCCTGTGTCAGCCGATTGAGTGAATTCTGTAGGTCGATTGTTCCTTTCCACCACTTACTTTCACGCAAATTATGCAAACATTAAGACAAATTGTTTATCAACTTGAATATATTGTTGTATGCCATAAAACATATTTTTCAAACAGATTAGGATTAAACAGTTATTTTATAGTTGGTAAATATTATGTAACCTATAAGACTATCATGGAATCAACCACAGTGTAAATTTTAAAAGTCAAAATTCGTGATTTCTACCCTCACTACTAATTTTAAGAAACATTTAAAATCTAGTCTAGTGGCACTTTCTGCGTGGAATTCGATATTATTATTATTATTATTATTTTTTTTTTTCGGTTGCCCGACGCTGGACAGTCCTCCCGTGGCCTCCGACGCCTCACGGGAGACGCGCCAGCACATTAACCTCAGCCACTCCCCACATCCCGCAGGGTTAATGACCGGAATCGTGTGCCCTAAACAGACGGAGAGAACCAAGAATGACCGCCTTCTGCATTTGGCCTGCCAGCCTCTCAGCTGATCTTTGGCAAGCCAAGAGCAGCGTAGGCTTTATCCCTCCGAGTACACCGATTATAAGGACGACCATTTTTACCGAGTAGCCTGGGTACAGCACTTGGAGCTCGTACCGGAGATCGCGATATTTGGTCCGTTTCTCCTCCTCCTTCAAGGTGATGTTTTTCTTCGCAGGTGCCGAGAACTCGATGACATACATCACCTTGAGTTGATGGTCGAGGAGAACTATGTCAGGCTTTTTTGGCTTGGATTAGCCTGACAGTCGGGAACGAGTAGTTCCAGTAAATCCGGCATTTCTCGTTCTCGACAACGGACTCAATATCTCCGGGGACGTAAGGCAGCACTGGTGTCTGGTCTACCTCGTACGAGTACCTTAGATGGTAGTATAGCACTCGTAAAGCCGCGTTATGTCGGTGTATGTAGGCAGAAATCGCATATATGGGGCATGCAGAAAGTAAGTGCATGAGCGATTCCGGCGCCTGATGGCAGGTCCTGCAGTTGATATCAGGAACCTCTACACGCCACACGTGGCTACGGTAGACCATCCTGGCAGGCCATGATGAATCCCTCGGTCTCTGACTTAAGCACGGCCGATCTTAGAAAGGCGAAGGTCAGCCTGGTCGATAAACCCAGTGTTTCTATGTTCTTATAGAAGACACCATGCTGGGGTTTATCGACGTGCTGCCGAAACATATTTTCCTGTTCGGCAGCTCTGATTCGGGCTTTCAGACGATTTGGCTGATTATTATTATTATTATTATTATTTTAGGAAAATCCGATGCCGGTCAGTCCTCCCGTGGCCTCCGACGCCTCACGGGAGTCGCGCCGGCGCATCAACTACAGCCACTCCCCACATCCCGCAGAGTTAGTGACTGTAGATACCAGAATCATGTGCCCTAAGCAGACGGAGAGAACCAAGAATGACCGCCTTCTGCATTTGGCCTGCCAGCCACTCGGCTGATTTTTGGCAGGCGGGTATGATCTTCAGTTCCGAGAGCAGCGTAGGCTTTACCCCGTCGAGTACATCGATTATTAGGACGACCATTTTGACCGAGTAGCCTGGGTACAGCACTTGGAGCTCGTACCGGAGATCGCGATATTTGGTCCGCTTCTCCTCCTCCTTCAAGGTGATGTTTTTCTCCGCAGGTGCCGAGAATTCGATGACATACATCACCTTGAGTTGATGGTCGAGGAGGACTATGTCAGGCTTGTTGGCTTGGATTAGCCTGATAGTCGGGAACGAATAGTTCCAGTAAATCTGGCATTTCTCGTTCTCGACAACGGACTCAATATCTCCGGGGACGTACGGCAGCACTGGTGTCTGGTCTACCCCGTACGAGTACCTTAGATGGTAGTAGTATAGCACTCGTAAAGCTGCGTTAAGTCGGTGGATGTAGGCCGAAATCGCGTATAAGGGGCATGCAGATAGTAAGTGCATGAGCGATTCCGGCGCCTGATGGCAGGTCCTGCAGTTGATTTTTTTTTTGGTTTCCCGATGCCGGTCAGTCCTCCCGTGGCCTCCGACGCCTCACGGGAGTCGCGCCGGCGCATCTACTACAGCCACTCCCCACATCCCGCAGGGTTAGTGACTGTAGATACCAGAATCATGTGCCCTAAGCAGACGGAGAGAACCCAGAATGACCGCCTTCTGAATTTAGCCTGCCAGCCACTTTGCTGAATTTGGCAGGCCGGTATGATCTTCAGTTCCGAGAGCAGCGTAGGCTTCATCCCTCCGAGTACACAAAAAAAGGAAATTTTAGAATTATTCTTTTTGATTTATATTGGTGTATGGGAGTAGAAAAAAATCTAATTTGATTATTTCCATTTTTAAAAAATATCTATGTATGCACTAAATTTGTGAGTCTGAATCTATTTATTATAGTCCCTGATAAAGGTGTAATAAAACACCGAAACGTTGGCTTTTTAAAAATATAATTTTCTTTAACAAGCGACCTTAACCCAAGAAAACAAATCCATTGTTATTAATTACTACATTTGAGAAGACGTATTCTTTAAATGTAAAAAAAAATACTGGGTGTTGTCGTCATTTCTCACTAAACAGGAAGGCAAATGAATGAATAATATATGCATATTATATCTCAATAATGAACTATATCAATTTCCGCAGCAAAATACTGGATGTTAGTTAAAAAAAAAGGTATTTGTACCTCGTACATTTAACATTTAATTGTCTTTTTTCTCTATAGAATTGGAATTCTCACAAAAAATTATACAAGACTAGATTTTTTTTTTTATCTCATGCTCAGTAATGAAGTGACTCGCGTATGTGGAAAATTCTGTACAAACAAACTGGAGAAAAGAGTTGAGATCAGTTAGTTGTGGAACTGTTTGTTTTCGATCTTTTTTGTCTGCTGTTTATATGAACTTCACTGACAGAATATAAATTAACAGTAATAGTGAAGACACACATTTGTTTATTTTCAAATAACTGGGAATGAGGAAGCAATTATATTCTAAACATTTAAATTGTTAAATTGTACGCATAAGCTTTTGCCTAGAAATTGTGAGGATGTGGACTATATTGTTGTATAAATTAAAAGGCCCTTAGCTATTAGATGTTATGTTCTATAGAGGTCGTAATAGGTATATGTGTAACACCGTTACCTAACCAATGCATAAAATTATTTTCTACTTACATACCTATTTCATACCTAACTGGAATCGTTAAATTTATATACGTATTACAAATTAACACCACAAATTTTGTATAATTAATTTCAATTTTATATCCATATAAAATTGAATATAATGACGAGAATGTTCTGTCGTGGAGCACAGAGCTGAAACTCATTTTTTAAACATTGTGGGTATTCTAACAGTCTGTTTTACTGGTTATTAAATTAGTTATTAAATTACATATTAGAACCAATTGTATTAAAAAAAATTGTAACCTTCGTTGAATTCGAATGTAATAATATGGATCTAGATTAACGATTACAGATAACAAATTTACTTTATCACATATTCATACTGATAGAGAAAATATTGGCGTCTCCAGATTATGATGAAAATGGCCGTTTTGAGACCGGAAAATAGAACATTTATCTAAACTGGCCTGCCGTCTATGTGTGTGTGTGTGTGTGACGCTGGTCATTGTTGTGACTGCATTTTCTCAAAACTCAACGTGAAAATGTGAAATTTTGTATACAATGTGTCCGTAAAGTATGGAATAAATTCAATATTTCTTAAGCCAAAAATATTTAGAAAAAATCCTCGGACGCGTCGATTTTTAATTTCAATTGCGCACCTTATCCTTTATTTTTTTTGTTATGACGTCATCACTGTTTCTGTTATGACATCTTCGATATTTTTTTTAAACGGAATACCATGCATTCTTCTCCATTTATGGATTCTGAATCAACAGCTGATTTCAACAATTTATCACACCTATTGATAAATTTAATATAAGAATTTACTAATTTTTTATGTTTTGTTTGAACAAATAAGTCACTAGAACTAACGGTTAGTTAATAATAAAAACAATTTATAGTAAATGTTCGAACTGTACTCCTTGTTGTAGCTGACAGTACCCTAAACGATGGATAATGTGTTACTAAACCTTGTTTACAGTTTCCTGAGAAATGTTGTTTTTTCCGTTCTAATTGTCTCCTTCAATTCAACAAGGTTTTCCGGATTGGTTTCATAAACTAAGCTTTTTAGATGACCTCCACATTAAATAATCTAATGGATTAAGGTCCGGTGACCTTGGTGGCAATTCGATGGGTCCACGTCTACCAATCCACCTGTTCAGAAATATTTGGTCAAGTTAACATCGAACGTCTGCTGCATAATGGGGAGGCACATCATCCTGTTGATACCACAGGCTTTAGTCAACATTTCCAGGATTAATTCTACTGGGGAATAAATTTAGTAACGTTGGGATATGCCGGTCGGTTTACAATTCGATCGAAAAAATAACGGCTGCCAATTACTTGGGGATCAAAACTTCCTCACCGTAGTAAAACTCGACGTGTGGTAGAGTTTATAATAAAAGTAATTTTTGACGTTTCAAAAAAAGTCACATTTTAACATTTCGAAAAAGTTACCTTGACGTTTCAAAAAAGTCACGTTTTTTGACATTTCAAAAATTGGGACTGATTTTGCTCAACAACGAACTCAATCTTTCCTTGACCTCTAGAATGTGTGTACCAAATTTGAAAGCTTTATCTCAAAAACTGTAGGTGCTATCGCGAACCAGACAGACACAGACAGAAAATTTTTTTGTCTTAAATTTTGTGTATCGTCATAATTCGTCGAAAAATCGTCCAAAAATGCAATAAAAATGTTCAAAGTTTTTTTCACGAATACATACCTTCTTCACTTTGAGGAGTGAGGAAGTAATAGGTCCAATGATTCTATTTCTTACAATTCCTACCCACACATTTACCATTTGTGCATACTGTGTGTGCTGCTCCCGCATCCATCGAGGGTTTTTCCTTATTCAGTATCTACACTTCTGACTATTCACTTCACCTTTTAATTTAAAAGTGCAATCATCGGAGAAAATAATATTTTTGATCAGAATAGGATCATCATTGCACATATTCATCATTGGTTCACAAAATTGTATCCTCCAATCTACATCATCATCATTTATCACTTAGTTCTTGCACAAGCTGAATCTTAAAGGGATGCCATTTTTCTAATTTTAATACTGTATGTACTGACGTTTTAGTAACATCATAATCACGACTAACCTGGCGAACGCTGATATGTGGATTTTCTTCAACAGCTAGTAAAATATTTAATTTTTTATCCTCGTCAACACCTGGGTAAATCTTCCACAGTCTCTTTAATTTTTTTCAATTTTACTCATTGTCGATTAAGTTATGGGTCGCTCTGGATATTTAGTATTAAATAAATTACATACTTCTTGTTGAGTTCGCATCCTATCACTATACCCAATCATCGTGAGAACTTCAATTCTCTGCATTACAGATACACTCATGTTATAAGTTAAAATAAATCGACAAGAATTATTGAGAAACCACTACTGTGGTAAAGTATTATTAAGCGATTCTGCGTCAGAGACGATAATGATAAAACAAAAACCAAATAAAAACTAGCCTACTTCAAAAATTAATAGAAAAACGTGTTTATTTCACGTTTTTTTACTTGTTCTTTTTAATGGACACGCTGTGTAATATCTGTGAAGTCCAAGGACGAACCCTATTGAATCACTGGTCTGCAACGAAATCCTCCTTTAAAAAATTATGCTATAAGTATGAAGATTTTTAATGCTCTGAATCTATTCCCGTTGGCCGATTTTTTCTATCACGTCTAGATTTTTTTATATGAATTTTTTTTTTAAATTTCATAAATTTTGTTTTTTTTTTAAATTTTTTTTTGTCAACATCAAGAACAGTATACATACATACAAAATAAGTTTTAGCGAGTTGTAAGAGAAAGAAAGAAAGTATTGACAGTGATTTTTATGGTAGTAGATATGCGCATGCGCAGTATTCGCTGTGACTTTACTTTCTTTCTCTTACAACTCGCTAAAACTTATTTTGTATGTATGTATACTGTTCTTGATGTTGACAAAAAAAAAAATTTTAAAAAAAAATAAAATTTATGAAATTTAAAAAAAAATTCATATAAAAAAATCTAGACGTGATAGAAAAAAATCGGCCAACGGGAATAGATTCAGAGCATTAAAATCTTCATACTTATAGCATAATTTTTTAAAGGAGGATTTCGTTGCAGACCAGTGATATATCAGTGAAATTGATGCATCAGGGAGGGCACGTCTTAGGGGGTCAAAAATATTGCATCCTCAGAAAATATTTCAAATAAAAATTATTCAGAATAAGGAAATGTGCCGAAAAGAACTCTTGAACATTCCTCGTAAGATTAACCTTTACTGAGAAAAAAAGGTTTAAAATTGATTCCATTCAGTTAAACAAAGTCGATCCTAGGTAATCCTTCCTTATCATATCCAATTTGAAATGAATGAAAAATAAATTATTTTATTTCGTTTTGTTTGGTTTATCAAGTTTGTCTCGTTCATCTCATTTATCTAGCTTGTCTCAATCGTCTCATTCGTCTCATTTATCTTATTTATCTTATCTATCTCATTTTTTTTTCTTTATTTTAGTCATTTTAATTTTTTTATTTATATATTTTATATAATTGTTATTTTGTGTTCACCACTTATCGGCATGTAATTAGACTAAAAAACTATTAAAATAAAATTTAAACTTATGTACATATATTTTTTTATATCGCCGTTTATCACCTTGATCTTGGGCAACTATTTAAGAGAAAACCTAAATTTGATTAAACTTTTAAAATTAGTAGTGCCAAGTTGTGCTCTGAATTTTTGGAACAATTACTCAAAATGTCTATACGATATCGATACCATTTTCAACTAATGAGGTATTATCCTTATTAATTGAATGCAAATTGAGTCTATGCAACAGAAAATAGGGCCAACATCGATCCATCTTATAATAAACTAAGAGCTGCAAAGGATGAATGTTATCCTCTTAAAGAATCATTAACAATAAACGAAACAATGGAAGTGAGACTTCAAAACCTTCTAGATCACATCGCTTCACGCATCATTGATTCACAGGAAGAGGAGAGTTGAACAATACCTGCAAAATATTGTATTAATATTGAAATGGGGATTCGATGAAAGCAGCGAACATAGTCAGTATAGGCAAAGAATTGAAGATTCTGATATTTCTATAGCATCACTGGTTCCCATAGAATTGTTGGTTGAAAGTACCTCAACGGAGAAAAAAATATCTGGCAGAACCCTAGACCTTCGTCTCCAAGATATTGTAAGTCAATAAGTATTCAGTTTGCAAAAGAAACTATTAAGTTATCCCAGTTCGAAAATATAAGTAACCAAATAAAAATTTGCTACCATTTGAACAATCAGTCTTTGTGTATAACATTAAAATGACCTACCAACTGGTATTTACCATGATTGTTGCCAAAGTTTGCAATGCCATAACTGCCACCAGCTCGGCACAAAAATGTTATTTATGTGGAGCGACCCCCAGGGACATGAACGATATTGAAAATGTTATTCAAAGACTTATCGACACAATCGCAACGAGTTTTTAGCTTTCAACTCTTCACGCATGGATAAAAATTTTCGATATATCCCTTCATCTGTCATATCGCTTAGATGTCAAGAAATGGCAGGCTCAAGGCCAAGAAGCTACTACCAGTGTGAAACAGAGAAAAGCAGAAATTCAGAAGCAGTTTGCTGAAAAAATGGGTCTAATAGTGGATAAAGCGAGACCTGGAGTAGCCGGAACCTCCAACATCTAAAACACGGCAAGGCGTTTCTTCCGAAACCCATCATTTTCGGCGGGCATTACGGGCATGAAGGAGTATTTAATTTATGGGTGTTCTGTGATATTAAACGCCATTTCATCTGGATATAAAGTCAACGAAGAATAATTTGACATTTACGCGAAAGCTTTTAGTACAGGAATATCCATGGTTTTATATGAAGTATTCACAAAATTTTGCTGCATGGTGCACAAGTGTTTTCCAAAGCAATTCTACCTATAGGTCAGTTTTCAGAAGAAGTACAAGAAGCACGAAACAAAGTTCTATAGACAAAAACACACGAGAAAAGTTTCGAGGACTTCAACAAATGAGGATGTGATCCGTGCACTATTAGCTTCTTCTGATACACTAATTACAGGTTTAAGGCCATTACCTAAAAAAAACAACCTTCAAACTGTCTCACGATGTTTTAAATCTTTCATATAATCTCGAAATAGGAAAAGATAAGAAACACTTGCGTTGTCAGCCTCAGAAGAATCTAGTGAAACTGATGAGTATGATGATGATGATGATGATGATGATAGGGATTAAATAACCACATTTAAAATAGTTGATGGCTAGTATAATTGTTCAAGATTCTAAAAATGTATTTATGTTATTTGATGATTTTGATAATGACAAAAATACGAATAAAAGTTTTCAACAAGATATTTGAAGATCAAATTTTTTTTAAATATTTTTCCAATAGTCACCGCCACAAAATCAATATATTTCCAACTTTTTATAGTTTATGATATTATAATGCGTGTAATTTTTTCACCCCCTAAGACGCCCTTTTTGAGGATTAGATTTGTTCACTAGTTTGTCCATGATTTCTTACATATAACATAACCAATTCATCAAGAAACTTTCAGAGTTTTGGCAGGTGGGTCCTAATTCTGACCCAGTGTGCTCCGTGGTAATATTGTTTGTCGCCCTGTAAACATGTGGTCTTTCAATTGCAACTACAAATGAGCGGCTGACTGTCAGTGGTTTCCTTTGTGTCGTCCTAAGTTGTGTCGATCCTTTCAACTTAACAGCAGATGAGGACCATAAGTCCGAAACACGTGTCCAGGGTTTACATCTTTTGTGCGGGCCCTCACCCATGATACATTCTGCTTCTTAATTAAAAAGTGAGATTTTCGCCTTTTACGCTGTACAACATTTAAAATTATCTACGTGAAATCATAGTCTAGCTGAATGAAATTTGTCGGTGTGATTGCCAGTAAAGTAGAGCAAAATGGTTACCAAAATTTTTTTATATTATTTTATTTTTCGCTAACCTTGTTAAGTAAAATTAAGGAATAATTTTTGTTTTAATACAATTTTAAGATTATTTCTTTTGTCCAAATGGTTTCGGTTCCAAAAAAAAATGTGTTTTTAAGGATGATAGGCCCACTATTGGACTACGTTTAAAAAAAAATCATGACGCTAGTACTAATAGTTAAGCAAGAATAACGAAATTTGTGTGCAAAACCGGAATTTAGCTAAAAATACACGAAAATTTAAATAACTCCCAAACTAACAAATTTCGCATAACACAAATGGGGATCAAACCGGTTGGCCCGTCCTCAGTGAAACACTCTGTATACTGAGACTAATAGTGGCCCTCGAATTTGAAACACCCTGTACATTACTTTTGTACAACAATTAATAAAAAATAATTATGATTTAGTTTTACACTGAAAGATCCTGATACTAACATGTAATCAATTACTACCTAGCATATGCAAATTGGCTACCGAAACGAAGTAGACTGGAATTTCCTCCTTGTTTATTTTCGTTGTTGATAGCGGAAATAGTGTAATTCTTTGATCATGTGTATGTATTTACGTTATACATTGTTGTTTTTAACTTTGGTTTGCTTTCAGGTCAGTATGCAACTAGCCCCAGCGTAGCAGGTTTCAGCACGTTAAATTCCAGACGTTCAAGAACAAACAGGAACCGTAACAACCGGCAGAGTGCAATAAATAAATCATTCGAAACCGATTGCGGTAAGTTTAACAATTTATTTTTTCATCAGTTCCCGGTAATAATCAGCTCGGCAATACATACGCTAAACTTTGTCAGATTTCAGTGGTTAGTCTGCCGCAATGAGGAAAATAGTAATGGTCATACAATTTACAACATTTAACTCTAACTAATTATTTTTAGACAGTGCTTTGGAGAGTTTCTCATAGTTTGATAGTAAAGCATCGTGTTACGAATTTCTGTTATCTAATGTGCAGCACAAAGGAAATTCATTATTACTATACTATATGGGGTGTCCCAAAGAGTCCATCACGCCCTGATAAAATGACAAATATTCACTTCACAAAAAAAACATGGGAGGGAAAATGTTTATACTAGATAACTTGTTCTTAATTTTTCATTCTCTTAATCGAATTTCACCTTGTCTGGTCTTTGGAAGCGTTTAAAAAAATGACATTTTATTGAAAAATCGTAATTTCTAAACAACTTCAACTAAACTTCTATTCTTACTATTTTTTGAAGGTCAATTATTAAGGAGATATATGTTCCTTAAAAATAACACTCTATTTAATTTTCTTTTTATATAAACCTGGTGTAAATGAAACCTGGCTCACCCCCTCTATTTTCATTGTTTATTTTATTTTAAATGGAGCAGCCTATATATTTTCATATGTTTGAAATCTATGGTGAATTCTGAATATAACAGTATACATTTTTCTCTGATTTTTTATTTATTTCTTTTTTTTAACGAAAACTTTAATTTTTGATTTATTGATTAGAGTGCTGTGATTTACAAAAAAAATATTTCTGCCCGGGTTTCTTACTATTGCAAACATTGAATTACTGTTTTATGATAAATACTCTTTTACACAGGAGCTTTCAAATGTGAGAAAATCGGTTTTTCAAAAAAATGCATATTTGTCAAATCTCAAAATAGCCACCATTTTAAAATTTGACAAATATGCACGATATTTAGAAAATACATCTTTTTACGATTATAGTGATGCCAATTCAATTTAATGCAATTCAAACAATTTATTAACATTAAAAATACAACTGTGTCCTCGCCGGACACATGCCCGTTACCAGCTGAACATACACGTCGCCTAGGCGTCGCACTATGGGCCGATGGTGGAGGCGCCGTCTCACAAATACCAAAAACCAAAAACCGAATAAGGAACACAAACTTCAATTTTCTTATAACTAATACATCAAACTTTTATAATTCGGTTCGGTAATTTATTTAAATGTTGACTGGGTTCAGTTAGTAGACTTCAAAAGTAGGAATATGGAGAGATTTAGATAAGTGTTGTCTTGATGCTTATTTTAAATAAACAATTTCGTGCTTAAAAATTTAATAAAGTGCAATGTATTATCACCGTTTCAAAGAGCAGTTCTTCTAGTATTAAAAACATAAAAAATATTTGTATATTGCTTATCCCTTACTACAATAAAAAATGATAAAAGTCTCATGTTACTGGAATGACTTTCTCAACTTCAAGAAAAATTTTAACTGTTGGCAGGGTTCGCCCGGAGTTTTTTTTCACCATCTGGCAACTAAAACGATCCTGTATAAGATCCAAAAAAAAAATCTTGCTGATTTTTTGCGCTTCTCTTGCAAATCAACAAAATATACAAAGAAACGCGCGCGACGAACACTTAAAAATCTGCAATATTCGTTCCGTAAGAATTATAAATTTGCAAAATACGGCGTTATAAAGAATACATATACATTATGGAATTGCAACAAATCAGAGCATAGCATTTCACTAAATGCCTGGATTTTAGAAATCGTATATCGGGACGGTCCCATCTGATTGTTTTTAACAGCACCACCATATTCCACATTTGACAAAATATGTTTATGAGTGACTTGCGGTTAGATAAAATCAAATAAATATTTGTAGTTGTTAAACTTATTAAATAAAGTGGTATATCGATAAAAATGGTTTACGATATAATTTGAAAAAAAATATTTTTTGGCCATGAAAAATAAACCAGAGAAAATTTTTTTCTTCACCTATACACGGGATGTGTACTCTGCGGTTACCATTGCCCTTAGGAAAGTATATAAACTTGGGTTTGTTAAAATTTTAGGTTATTATTAATGTATACAAGCAGCATTAATTAATAGTAATCAATAATTTGCCGCTGTCAGCTGTACCTACGACAGTAAACAATGAACAATTTCAAAATTACTAAACGTAACATATGTGACGCTTTTATAGAGCACGGAAAACATGTATCAACAGCAGAACGGTATGTTACGGAGCATTTCGATCTTTCTGAAGAGCAGTTGCGATGTGTTATCATCAAAATTCAGAAACACTTATTGCCCGAATTTAAGATACGCTGGAATAAAGCCGGAAGAAAAAGGGATGTGTTCTTACGCAGCAACGAGAAATGGTTAGATGGCGAATTTTTTGTACCATTCCAAGAAGACGAAGAACCATCGACGTCCTTATCTGAAAACCCACGAGGAAGACCATGTAAGTCATTTAACGAATCCGCAGGGAAGACACAGAAGCGAAAAGCAATAAAACTATTTCGAGACTCTGGACTTGATCAGATTTATCATTCATATACTCAGGGATTTCGTTCAATTTTACATTTGTTTTGGAAGTGGTTATAGCAACAAATATTTTATGCTAAAGTAACTGTTAGTTGAAGTGGTTTGTATTAGAATCTCATCGATTTTTGTGAAAATATAATGTTAAGTAACCTCCAACTTATGTTAACTCACGATTGTAAAATCGAGCCTAGGTGAGAGAATTGCATAAGATAAGCGGCAACGATGCTTCAGTCCATTACATCATTTTAACTAAGATATAGAATGTTTCCAGTAACCAGCAGTTCCAAAACAGTTTCATCATATTTTTTTGAAAGTCGATAACTTAGTTACACGTGGGAATTAAAAAAAATTTGTCAGAAGGTTTCTACAGATGTCAAGAATCGGTGGTTTAAATATAACTACACACTTAAGACTCACCCTGTATAGCAGGACTACTGTACATCAGATCCGTCGAGTTTTATAGCCACATGGGGGAAAAAGACATTGTTGAAATCTGTCCAATAATAACAGGATTAAGGCCATTGAAATATACACATTGGTTTTCAGTAGGGTCTTAATTTTGGGTGCCAGTTTATATATAGACGTTTATTATTATCATTCCCAAGTAACAATGTTAGTCTAAAAATGCTCTATAAGATATCCTCAAGGCTTATTTCTAAGAGACTTATAGACGTAAATAGTCTGAAAGGACTCCATAAAACTGATTTAAATCCCTTATAAGAGTACAGGGGCCCACCTAGAGAAGGATCCATATGCCTCTTTTTAAAACTACTATTAAAACATTCAAGTTTTAATGAATTGTCCAAATGTTTACTCGTAGAGTACTTATCTGAAGAATATCATAAAACCATACTTGGTTTAGGATAAGTACCATATTAAAACTTAAAAGGCACACACATATGCTTTGAGCGAATATTTTTTATTTAATTAAGTAAACATGAATGCAAATAAATTACGCTCACTTGATCCACGCACGATATTTATATGAGCATCATATATAGTTGTAAAATGAACATATGGCGACAATTGAGAACGATTCAGCGTACGCTCCCAAAAAAACAAATTTTAAAAAATATATGTGTAATTTTATTTTTTCGGTGATTAAAAAAATAAATAAATCAGTAGCATCCGCCCATAATATGGTTCAGTGTTAGTAAATTGTTTTTAGAAAACATTTCTATTAAATACAAATTACATTTTTTTGTTCAATCCGGATCATTCCCAATATGGCTGACCGTTATACACCTCTTGCCGCTAGAAATAATGCCGACAGTTCGTATAAACCCTATTAGATTTGAACAATTCTTCTTTAAACATTTTTAGTCTTAAAATGCCTATTAAATTACCAATTGCTCTTTAAGGATGTTTATTTGTTCTTGTAGAAGTATATTTTAAGCCTTATTGGCATTACCATTGCTTGAAACTTATAGGCTTATCTTAAAACACATTTTAAGCCCTTTCAGCACATAACACAACAGCTTTAAAATCTATAGGATTTATGGTGCCCGATAACATGACCTAAAAATTCAAATTTTCGCGTCTGTTTTGCAGGCCTCCATCGTTTTTATCCAGTGCGTTAGTTTTATTATAGTCGGGCCGATGTAAAATTGCAACTTTCTTCAATGAATCAAAATCATAAATAATTGTATTCGTTTCAATTGTCAGCAGACCATTTACGCATAGGCATACACATAAGCGACTTATTTACAATTACTTTGTTGGATAATTGTAGCGTAAGATTGGTGAACAGTGAATTTCAAACAGTAAATGAATATTTGTGCTTTTATTTTGAAATTCATTCAACCATTTATTTCGTGTTTTCTATTATTCCTAAAATTAACATTACAAATTAGAATCGTATGTTACATTATTAAAATTAACTAGAGTGGAATGAAAAATAATATTAACTGAAAATTTTTGTTAATTATTATTTACTAACTTTTACAAATCTTATCACAGATAAGTATAACATATATCTTTTTAAACAATTATTTTCCCGGCTATTTGCCAAAACGCTGAAACTTGGATTACAAAAAAGATAATATGCACATTATGTTCAGTACTACTGACTCAATAATGTTATTTTTAATTTCAACCATTCTGTCCAGTAAAACCAAAAATAAATAAAACACAAGGTACTCACCAGTTGACACTCACTTTAAAACACTTTAAATTATCTACCGACACGTGTTTCCGCCTGCATCGCCTCATCAGGGTAGCCAGCATATTTAAAGAATCCAAAGTAACCAAACTTGTAAACCTTAATGTAATAGACATTAATGGCTTCAGAGAACAGAATAATTGAAATTATATAGTAGAAGTACCCCTTAAGATTTGTAAAAGTTAGTAAATAATAATTAACAAAAATTTTCAGTTAATATTATTTTTCATTCCACTCTATATTTTAACTTTTATCAAGAAGAGGAACTTAATTTGTTTTTAAATTATTTCATTGACCCGAAGGGGTACTTCCACTATATAATTTCAATTATTCTGTTCTCTGAAGCCATTAATGTTTATTACATTAAGGTTTACAAGTTTTGTTACTTTGGATTCTTTAAATGTGCTGGCTACCCTGATGAAGCGATGCAGGCGGAAACACGTGTCGGTAGATAATTTAAAGTTTTTTAAAGTGAGTGTCAACTGGTGAGTACCTTGTGTTTTATTTATTTTTGGTTTTACTGGACAGAATGGTTGAAATTAGAAATAACATTATTGAGTCAGTAGTACTGAACATAATGTGCATATTATCTTTTTTGTAATCTAAGTTTCAGAGTTTTGGCAAAGAGCCGGGAAAATAATTGTTTAAAAAGATATATGTTATACTTATCTGTGATAAGATTTGTAAAAGTTAGTAAATAATAATTAACAAAAATTTTCAGTTAATATTATTTTTCATTCCACTCCATATTTTAACTTTTATCAAGAAGAGGAACTTAATTTGTTTTTAAATTAACTATTTTTAACAGAAAAGATTATGAGAAAGTAAAATGTTGGGTCCCTGATATATTTACGTAAACTGGATAAGACATAAAAGTTCTAAAACAAATAATAAATTTTTTACCGAAAAACGAAAATAAATTCTTCATTTTACTCAACCTAGAGTAGCCGAAGTGATGATAGCACGTATGCTAAAACCGTGAATTTATATATTCGAGAACATTCATATTAAAAAAATCATGAAGCAGTCGAAAGGAAAACATCTAACTCGAGACTCGTCTCGAGATGAACGACAGTTTATACAAAAGGTAGAGAATTATTTCACCCGTAAAAAAGGAAATGGTGGACCCTTGTTTCTTGTTCGGTCTGTACAACAGCGAACACCTGACCTGCATGGAATTTTGAAAATTGTATCATACTGTTTGAGTACCGCTGGCAATTGACCCGAATAACATTATTTATGGCTTTGACTCTTTAAGACGAAAGTTACAATCTTACAGCGACCCGACTATAGTGATATTTTAAAACACTATATTCTGAAAAAGGGAATCAAACTTTTTTATGATTAAGATTGATTTATTACAAATTTTTGTCTGCTTCATTAAAACTCTAATAAGTTGTTGACATTATGAAGATTTGACCTGAAACTTAAGATTTCAAAGCATTTTAGATTTATAACCGGACATTAACAACTACGATAAGATAATTTCATAAAGCCATTATAAAACCACAACACGCTCTAAATTCTCTATAACACTCAATACTCTTAACTCGGACTTAGCAGCTATAAAGTTTTATTGAAGGCTTGATAAGTGCCTTGATAAGTCACTCATAAGCCAATAAAGACTAAGAGATAGTTTAGTTTTGATATAACTTTTTAAAACTATCAGTAAGACAAAACTATCTCTAAGTGCACCGGCATATAATAAATCTGGCATAAATCACTAGTTTATGAGCTGGCCACTATATAGCACTAATAAAGCCGAAATAAATCTAAAAAGGTATTTAAATTGATACTTGGGTTATTATTATTATTTTATATGTCATTATGTATGAGCGAAGCTTAGTAAAAAGTGCTATTCTTACACCTAACCCAAATAAGATTTTATAGCATTAATCAATGACGAACGCCACTAACTTATGTTTTAATTAAGTAGTTACCAATAACTTGGTGAAATATGATAAAAAGAATAAGATACAAATTTTGTTGTTTGATAGCGTTTTCGAATAAAATACTTTTTTTATCAGGAGTTTACTTCGGTAGCTTGTAGATGCATCCAAATAATAAGTAATTTTTTGCGCAAAATCTACGAAACTTACGAGGTTTTTACAAAAGTTCTTTTTTATGTAAAATTGAATATGGAACTGAAAAATATGGGAGAATTTAACGAAAATGTATTGTCGTCGATGTTCTAATTAAAAAGGGGTCTCCGTTCACCCCTCTGTACGCTCCTGGTAAATAGATTTATGACTTTACTCACTATTTTTATTAGACCAGATACTGTCATGAACCAGCACCAAATTGGGTGTCAAGTAACCATTCTCTCCAAAATATAAAGTAAAATCTTTCAAAAAAATCTTAAAATCGGTTGACCCTGTAGGCCATCCCTGAAACTTCCCGCTATTTTCGAGCTTAAAGCGCTCAAAAATATACGTATTAATTAATTTTGAGCTCTCCGAGCTCAAAATATTATACACATACATTTTTAAGCTCTACGATTAGGTGAAAAATCTTGAAGTTATATTAAAAAAATACTTTTTTTTGTAATTTTTGAACTGCGATATCTTTTGAACAAATTAACCAATCGAGATGCAGTTTGCAGCATTCAACGCAGTTTTTCAAATACAAAAAGTTATGTACGAAAAGTCGATCCGACAAAAATTTGATTGTTATTTCAAAAAAACACTTTTTTGCGAATTTTTCATAATCGATACCTCTTGAACGATACAACCGATTTTGATGCAATTTACGACATTCAACGCAGTTTTTTAAGTACAAAGAGTTATCTTAGTACCAGAAATTGATCCGACAGGAATTTTGATTGTTATTTCAAAAAAACACTTTTTTTGCGAATTTTTCGTAATTGATATCTCTCGAACGAATCAACCGATTTTGATGCGGTTTACGACGATCGACGTTGTTTAATAAGAAGAAGAGCTGATTAGATTTTGGAATTGATCGATTAGTAGTCTAAAAGATATTCCAAAAAAACAAATTTCTGAAAATTTTATTTTTGAGATTTCTCAAACTCTACCGGGCCGAATCGGTTCTAATTCTCAGGAAGTCTAAGTTGAATCAACCCTTTTAGAATGCCGCAAACCGCGTTTCGATCGGTCAAGCCATCAAAAATTATGAGAGTACACACATACACACACACACACACACACACACACACCTACATACAGCCATACAGACACCATCGTGGGAATAGTCAGATAGCTTCTTAGGACCTCAAAACGTCGAGATCTGACAAGAACTCGATTTTCGAAAATCGGGGTGAAACCAATAACTTCCCGATTTCTGAAAATTTTCAGTTTTCTTAGCGGGAAGTTAAAAATTTAATTTTAACCCTCTGTATCTCGGTTATAAAACTTTTGTGGGCATAGGTTCATAGAAACTTTTCTCAAAATTACATTTTCTTTCAATGGTTACAGTTTGTCTGTTTAAAACTGGGACACCCTGTATATGGTCGTAAACATTAATACTAATAATAAAATCTGTAGTCTCACCAAATTAGATACAGAAAAAACTATCAAAACAGGAATTCCCGAGATAAATATAATAATAGAGAAACTAATAAAATGTCCAGCTGTGATAATAAATGGTTTCCCGTAATCATGAGGACAGCTGAAAATATCTGAGCTTACACGTAATAGTCGAGTTTAAAATAATATTCGAAATAAAAATTAATATTTCAGATGAGGGTCCGAACCAAGTGTCGATTAATTTTAAATAAAATGAGTTATTACCCATTATTAGTCAATAGTTAGTAATAATTATTAAAATTTATTTATTTTTTTTTTTTTGTATTTAACAAAACACATATGAAGTATTTTACTTTCCCCATATTGCTAGACTTAGGAAAAACTTAGGACATGCCAGAGATGGAGTTAACATCCTATTATATTCCGTATTACCTGCTATATAATAGCAATAAAAAGATTAAGCTTTTTCACATCAAATCGGAACCGATGTGGGGTCGTCTACCGCCGCGAAATATAAAGTGAAAGATGAATCATTTTTTGCATTTATAAACATGTCATACTTTACATTTATAGTAAAAAAGAATACAAGTAAATGAAACTTTTTCACGCAGATTTACAAGAATCTGATTATATACGCGTTCGAAATATATTAATTTTATTAATGAGAAAAAAGAAAAAACACTCAGTTAATGTTTAATCTGAACGTCATAAGAGAAATATTGGTTGTTGCGACGAGGTACAAATTTAATCTGCCTGTATGAATTATTTTATAAAAGTAACAGGAATATAGGATAAAATGGATCTGACCTTATTTTTTTGCTGAACTCGCCGCCTCTGATACCCTGATGGTTGATGCGACACCTGATGCAACAATGCTCTGATGAATCACTACGACACTTATTCCTTGTGCTTATTTAAAATGTTTGTTGAATAATATCACTGTATTAACTAATGTTAATTACAATTATTAATTAATTCTTCTTGTGTTCATATCATATCGGCTAGAAGGACCATGTAATATGTTGAGATAATTAAACCACATACATTTGTATTTGCTCTTGACTAACTGGATGAAAAATGAAACAACACACAAACTGTTTAATGACGTTTATGTACTTGCAATAAAACTTAACATGTTGTTACGACGAAGTATAAATTTAACCTTTGAATTTCACTCGGTCTTCATAACCCAACTTATGTCCATCTTTCAGTTTTAATATATTTTGTACAACACTCATATTTAATAGTAAACACCAAAAACACTGTTTTACTTAATTTCACGACAAGTAGAGATTTACTAATAAAATGTTCACAAATAAAAACAATAAAAACAACGCGACAGAATTTACCGACCAACGCGTACCTAGTCAGCATTAAGACTGCTTGAACTTCGTGCGTTACCGTTTCCGTAAAATGTGTCAGGGACATTGTCCCCGCCAGTGTGTTCTGTCTCTTTTGCTTTCTGACGATTCGCGCATAGTCTATTTCACTTTAATTCGTTATAAATTCGGTCCGTAGCTAACTTTGAGGACAAGTTGTAGATTGATCCAAGATTTTTAAATTACATAAATGAAAATCCTGCGATCTAGATATTTGAATAGTATTGTGCATAGAATGAACTAGAAACTTTAATATATTTTTTTAAGAATATTAAAAATAGATATATTATATATTTTTAAACTTCAGAAAATGAACAGCTCTATTTTTTTATTTGTATGTGGGAGGTCATTGACCAAATGACCCTATAGAAGAACCGCCAGTGATCGATTAAAAATTACCGGTTCACATCCATGTTTATTGAAAGAATTTTTAAAATTTTCTTTATTGTCGCATTATAAAATGTAAAACTAGCCACCAACATGAAAATAAATACAAACAAAAATGTAAAAATAAAATAAAAACTCTAAACACTTTTAACAAAAATAGACCTATATTACATATTACATACATACAAACACTACTTCTACTTTAGACATGCTTTAGTCACATGCAATGAGCATCCCATTCATTAAAATACTTGTCGATATCTGATGCGGCAGGTACTGGCTAAAAACGTACCGTATCGTACTATACCGTAAACTGTAAGACCTGTGCAAAATATCGAGGATCGGAAAGAATAGTGTCGGTACCCGAAAATATCGTACTGTATCGCGCATGCATCCCTAAATTGAGAAAATGTGTTTCCCAAATTTTTACTAATCAATTTTAATGTGCCTTATTTTATTCCAAAGATATGTATCTCAACTAATTTGTTATATATTTAAGTGTTTATGGGAAGGGATTTATTTTGTAAATTTTTCGTGTTTCTGAACTGTGTTCGTATAATAAAAGCAATCTAATCTTTACGTGCAGTGACTGTCGCAGATTTTGTTACTATTTATATATAATTCCTAATAAAAAATAATTTCATTTGACGTACTAAGAGTATAAGAAATTAAGTATTTCCTTATCAAATTAAAAATTATTTCATAAAAAAACCAGAAAATAAATTATTTAAAATCATGTTTAATTTCATATTAAAAATCATGGGAAACAAAATTTTTGTTATAGAAAATCTGGAAAATTCAGGGAATTTTTTCAGCTACATAAAGTCTGAACCCTGTCTAATAAACACATTTGAATCAGATGAGTATTTTGTGGGATATTTTGTCCTCTCTGTCGGACTTTTGACTGTCTTATGTTCAATTTGAACTTTTAATAATATTTTTTTACAAAGAATATAAACGAACAAGTTGTCAAAAAGAGTGTTGACTACTATATTTTTTGATACTATAAATGTACAAATGTGAATACGTCTGATCTCGTTTCATTATTCACCAATTCCTCAGAAATCTAATTTTTGACAAAAGTGGGGAAGTTCTTTTCCAGTGTTGCGACTATTGATACGTCAAGGAAAACCTGAAAAACCAAAATCTCTGAAGTTATTTCCTTCATAAAAGATAAATACATTTCAGCAGTGTAAGTGTTATGAAAGACACATTCCAATGACTTTCTGAACATCCCCGTAGGAGACGCTCAACATGGGATAAATATATTTTACACACTCTTTGAGTAAGAAGTCCGAGAAGTACTCGAGTTAATGTATAGATGTAACACAAATTTGGTACTTACAGCCCTTTCTAAACCTCGCCATAAATCATAAAATGCTCGAGAGATAAGAGCACAATATAGAATGGAGTCCTGCGGTCTTGTTATTAAGAAAAACATTCATAAATACACATATGGCTTTCACAGAGGTTTTGACGCATTATTACAGTTCACCACGGCAACATACAGCTGTATGATAGGTATATTGAAACAACAGCAGCTGCCAGTGCCACGTAATTTTTAGTCGATAATATTATTTTAATATAGAATAAAATGAAATATAATAACGCTAAAAAATGTTTTTTCTAATTATTATTTTCTAACTTTTACAAAAAACTAGTTAGAAATTAATAATTAGCAAACAAATTTTAATCCTTATACAAGGTGATTCTAAATTAAGTACCATAAATTAAACGGATAGTAGATAAAGCCGAAATAATACGAAAACCTAAATAATTTTTTTCCGAAAATGCTGCCTTAACATGATTTAAATGGTCGACTAGCGGATCACTCTTTTACTCATATCTTTTAACAGAGTAAATCAACGAAATTCATTTTTTGTATACAACAATTACCTAGAACGAGCAGTAATCATACAAACTTTCAGTGCATTCTAACAATCCAGTGCCGTACTAATAGGAGTCCTGTGATGTTCTGTACTCTAGAAATAAATTGCGGTTGTCTTCTATTTTTCTTTTAATTTTCGTAATCCTTGACTCAAACACTACAAAAAGGTATACTCGTTTAATTTGCCCAGGGGTGTCCGTTTTCGAGATATTTTCAATTACATGTCGCAGCATCAGTCATTATGTGAAATACTATTTTGCAAATACAAATGAGAATTACCAAGAAATAAATTTTATTACCTAGAAACAGATTAATTAAAATTAAGACTATGACAATAAGTGTTATAACAATTATCAAATCAACTAGATTTGCGCAGAAATATGTTTTCTGTAGAGAATCGTTTCCCTAATAGCACACAACGTCCTAGGGACGTCCATTCTAAGTCCATTTTATGTACAGACGTCCAAAGGACGTCCGTATCCTACCATTAAATGTACAAACTTCCGAGGACATAAAATGGATGTCCGATGGACGTCCATGTTTGAACATTTAATATACCAACTTCAAAGGACTTAAAATGGACGTCTGACGGACGTTGCTGTTTCAACATATTTTGAAATTGTGTAGAAAATGTTCATTTTGCGAATAGATGAACACTCACGTTTTATAGATATTTTGCAGGGATAGCGTGAGTTGATTGATTTAACTAAGTAAATTTTTTCCATTAGGAGGTGATATTCTGGTTCTAGTTCCTAAAAAAAAATTTTTAGGTTTGTTATGTTTCCTTGTGAGTTGGTATATGGGCGTGTCCTATGTATTCATAATGATAATAATAAATTCAAAAATTAAATCTATTGCATAAAAAGTGAAAAAGTAAAAACATCTATAAATCATATCTGGATTATAAAAATAACATAATAACAGTATTGTATTGTATTAAAGTATTAAGCATAGTTCGTGTGTTATGTACGTAAAATGAATAATATTAATATATGATGTGAAAGTTACAAATGCAATTCAAAATTGGCGCGAGTGGAAACGTACATGTTCCATGTTACCAAGTGGAAAAATAATAAATTCTTAACAATTGATTTCAACATTCAACAGATAATATCTAAAAAAATAAATAAAATCGTGTGTATCAGGTATTATCGTTATTTATTATTAATTTTTTATACAAAGAGATGTTACAGTTACTATTATTATCATTTTATGAACAAAAATGATGCCGTGGCGGGATATGAAGGTATTTGATTTGGCAACAATGCTAAGTAATCATCCTTCTGGAAAAAGTGATAGAGGATTTTGGTAGTTTATTTGCTAGATTTTGCATCGCGGTTGGTGTAGTTTGTGTAGTTACTTTGATATTGTAAAATATAATATAAAATATTACCGTAAGCTCATTCTTTAACGCTGGGTTAACTCGACATCTAAAAGACTACTAAATTACTAACGTTTTGAAGCCGACAGCATAATAGAAGTAGACAACAGTACAAATCTAAATGTGATTTATTCTGGGCCATTAATATGTTATTTGTAGCATTCTCTTAATATTTCTTGGGGCTTGCTACCCACGAATAATTCTAAGCTTGAGTATCAAAAAAATACAGTTACCCAGTGTGATACTGCAAAAATAAGTCTTTTGTCTGGTTCTAGTTGTCAAAAAACACCCTCTGAATAATTCCTTGATGTAGTCACAAGCGCGGAGGCTTATTTTTCCAATGTCATAACTGGATAACTGTATTTTTTTTAGATAATCGATAAGTTTGGAAAAATGATTTATGTGATAGTGAGACCCAAGAAAGAAAAATAAACTAATATGGGTATTATGGGGTATTAAAAAGATATCCAAGTAATGTCCCATTATAGACGTCGTTCGGATGTCCCGTATGGACGTCCGAATATGGTTCAAAGTTGTGACATTTGGGCATCCCAAGGACGTCCATAAGATGTCTTTGGACTAAAAAAGGCTGTCCATGGGACGTCCTGAATTATCTATAATGTCCGCTGAGGACGTTCATCGGATGTCCATAGGACTACGTTGTGCTATTAGGGTTGCGCGAGTATATACGTGTCAATGGAGGATACTTTGAACAGTTATGGTCATAGTCTTAATTCTAATTGTAACGAAATTGCAAGCCATTCCCTTCCAGTTTGTCATTTTCTGTGGAGAATTGTTTCTGCCCGTCTAGTCCAGATGGCGCCACTAATTTCTACTAGAACAGTTGGTTTGGTAGATTTTTGCACTGATAAAAAATGCCTAAATATCTATTTGCCTTTATTGCTCATACTGTACTCTCAAATGTTTGTCTCTTTCCAAACTATAATCGATTTTAGGTAGCAGAACACTACGCTGCTACTTCCTTTTTTACTAGTGTAGCGTTCTGTTGACAACCCTATAGTCAGCGGTCTAGTAAAATTTATGTTTTCTGGTATTATCGTGTAATTTTATGATCATCATTATTTAAAAAGTTGCTATATTGATTTAACGTACCTTTGAGGTAATTTTCATAATAATATTGTACCATATTTATCTTAATTTACGCCTTGGGCGAATTTGCTTTTCGGTGATCAGTTCACATTGGTTGTTCTTTCGAACAGCCATCATTAATATTGATTAGTATCGATTTATCGTGCCTTGTTGGTAAATTTATCTAATATCCCTCTGACATTGTAATAATTTCGTGTGCCAATTTAAACTAACTTTCGGTTGTTGTAAATCTTAGATTTATCCGGCGACGATGTCGCCATTTTGTATCGTAGTTAGTTGTTTTCTGTCTTTGTCTGTTGATGTTTTGGGTTACTTAGCTCTGTGTAGAGTGGTGACTGGTAATATTTAGAGTTTGGTACCCCTTTTTGGAGGAAACCTATTCGTTTATAATCTTTGTGAGAATTACCTAACGTGATGCGTTTGTTTTGTGGTAGATCATTTTATACCAGTGCATATATTTACCAACCAGACCTTTGCGGCGTAAGGTTTTTCTAAATTTAAAATATCGAGTGCTTACTTGACCGTTTACTTAGTATCTAGTTAAAAACACTGCTCTAGTGGAGCCTTGCCTAGTTGTCTGGCAAACATACCTGTCTAGTTATCTGGCAATTGATTAACTTTTAATTATCTGCAGTAAATATATAGTCAAGCTATATATTTTTAATTTACTTTATCTGAAATTCGTTATTACCTCACTTCGAGGAACTAATAAATAATTTAACTTAACGTTACCTTTAATTTGTCAATTATCATATTGTTTTATATTTAGCAAATATTTATTTACGTCATCTTTCTGTTCGTCTGTATACAGACATTCCAAATTCTATTTTCTTGAAGATTACCTTCTTTTAGTAAAAAATATCCTAAAATATAGTGAATACCTATTTCACTTTGTTTATTATCATAGCTATACCTAGTTTATTTGTTGGACTAGTATCTTTTCTATTAAACGTAACTTTTATTGATACTTCAGTTAGTTGAAGTATTTAACTTCCTAAAATATTGTGGGATACCAATCCTACTTTGTTTAGTGTGCAATTTACTCTGTAAATTTGTGTTAACTCTCATATTTTGTCTACGTAGCTGGACAATTCAAACGTCACAGCTTTTTACCTTATTTTGCCTATAGTACTGATCTCATAAAACTCTCCCCTTTTTATGGAAATACCTGGACCAAGGAAAGAGGATAACTGGTGGATCGAACTGATCATTATATACTGGGTGGAGCAGGAAAACGATATTTTATATAACTGGCATTTCGTCTCAAGGGTAACTGCAGTACTGACAGTGGTGATTTAAACTGACACCGAACCCATTCAGAGCTTAGCCCTTGGTGGATTATTCGCAGGACTAACCCATTTGAAGTACGTTATGATCTTCGTTCCCAGTGAAAGTTGATATCTTTTCAGAAGAATTTTTGTGAGAGATCAGTTACCTTTTTTTATTTCTCATAACGTCACATATATATATATATATATATATATATATATATATATATATATATATATATATATATATATATTATTTTTTTTTTTTTTTTTTTTTTTTTTTTTTGATTATTTTGTTGGTCTTCAACCATAACCACTTATATTTTTTAATTAAAAGATGCCATCTGAGCCAATGTAAATATTGTACATTTCTTCATACAATTTTATTTTACTCTTTATTTAATAATATCTTTTATTCTACTTCCTTCCCAACAGAATTCAAGTATTAACGTTATCTTTACATTTTAAAGTAAACTTTTAATTATTTGGTACTTGCAAAAGTCCTGGCGTCCAGCCTAGATTTTGGTGAGAACTCAAATCAATCTAAGCCCTTATTCACGACCTGCTAACTGAGCTACCGGTCAATAAGTACAACCCCCAGCTAATTGTGTTATGCCAGC
Source organism: Rhamnusium bicolor (assembly GCA_029963845.1). Lineage (NCBI taxonomy): Eukaryota > Metazoa > Arthropoda > Insecta > Coleoptera > Cerambycidae > Rhamnusium > Rhamnusium bicolor. The sequence goes on along the minus strand of JANEYF010002903.1, from coordinate 21,251 downwards.
AATTGGGGTGTTGCATAATGAATCTGTTTTTAGGTAATAAAATTTGTTTCTTGGTAATCTCATTCGTATTTGCAAAATAGTATTTCACATAATGATTGATGCTGCGACATGTAATTGAAAATATCTCGAAAACGAACGCTCTTATGCAAATTAAACAAGTATACCTTTTTTGTAGTGTTTGAGTCAAGGATTACGAAAATTAAAAGAAAAATAAACAAGAAACCTAACCGCAATTTATTTCTAGAGCATAAAATGTCACTTGGTCCCTATTAGTACGGCACTGGATTGTTATACTCGTATAGTAATTTAAGATGGCGTCTGCTCTCCCTCTCGCCAGGATAGCTTTCAATCGTTGTTAAAATTTTTCTGTTAGTAATAACGAAAAAAGGAAACATTAGATTCATTCTAAATACCATATAGATTTAATATATAAAATTACAGACAATACTGATGCGTATTTTTTTAAACCACCAAGAAAATACGAATATATTATTTGGTGTCATTTTATGAAACTAAATAATCGAATTTTCTTCTAATAATAGAGTCCGCGGCAGCTTTAAAGTATTCTAGAAACGATTTCTGTTTGCACTTAAAGGTTAAAAGGTAAAACCCATTTTAAATTATTGTTTACCCTTTGGGATTTCAAAATTCGTTGGTCATCAAAATGTCGATTTGTGCGGGGTGAAATGTAAAAATTACCGTTTAAATTGTTTTGCATTATTTTAATCTAAAGAATATCGTGTACATTTTTGTAAGTATTTTTTCATAATATTAACAATTAAGTAGTGAGAGAAATGTTAAACAAAAAGTTTGCTTGATCAAAACGGCAAATTTCAGGAGCACGCTTTAAACGTTGACCTTCTGCACTTAGCTGCGTGCATTCAGAGTTGTTTAATTAATTTTTAATGTTTACCTTGACAAAAATTGTATTATTATTTAACAAAATTGTACACGATATTCTGTAGACTAAAATAATACAAAATTATTTTAAGGGTAATTCTTACGTTTCACCACCTACAGCCACCGCGTACAGAACGACATTTTGACGACCGATGAATTTTGAAGTCCCAACGGGTAAAAAAATAATTTAAAATGGGTTTTAGCTTTTAACCTCAAAATGCAAACAGAAATCACAATTTGATGGCTGGTGAACTCTACTATAACCCTTTACAGCTAATTTGAGATGTTAAATTTCACTTTAGTTTTGGTAGTTGTTTTACGTTATCATGCTTACCTTAAGAGTGTTGGATGCTGTTAATTTTATTTTAGTCATTTAAGGTAACTAAAAGGTGTATCTTTCAGAAACTCTTAGTTTTATTTGCATAAAATTTACGGCTTGAATTTTATTGAGGTACAAAGAAGCATTCCTCTAAATTTCTTGAGCAGTGTATATATATTATGTCAATATTTGCTTACGCGGTTCTTCAGATATTTAATTTTATAATGTGAATTGAATCGGAATACACAGGAAATCGAGATACCGTGGAAAACAAAAAATGTCTGCTTTTTCATTAATTGTTACCGTTAAACGAATTATTTATAAACGTAAAAATGCATAGTTAAAAATGATGAAATTCTTTTGTTTTCCACAGTACCTATATTTTCTGTAAAGTTCATTTTAAACTTATTTGCAACATAAAAAACGTCAACTTTTTTGACAGCAATGAGGGGATCAGAGAAGCCGACTTTTTTTATGTTGCAAATAAGTTTAAAATAAACTTTTATATTCAATTAACTTTATAAAATTCAATATCTGAAAGCCTAATAAATATATTTTGTGCATTACAAATAATCTGAAAATTCAGCATTCAAAGCGTGTTGCCTTTAAGAAACCGCATTCGTTCATTTTGATGTGATTTGACTGAAAAAGTACCCTCGACTGCGTCTCGGGCACCTTTTGTCAAATCACGTCAAGCAGTTTCTGGGCAACACGTTTTCATGCGCTGAATTTTCGACAATTTCTAATGCACTTAATATATTACTACAGAAAATTAGTTTTTTTTTCGTATTTTTTTTCCATTTATTTTAGTTTCTTATACCTAATATAAAGAAGTATGGTAATCGTAATTTTTTTCGACCTCGAGATTTTGATTGATATATACGTTTTGCACCCTCCTGAATCCATTGAATCCATTGAATCCATTCTGACTATTTTCCGAATGGTGTTTGTCGGTGCGTGCGTGTGTGTGTATGTGTGTGTATGTGTGTATCCGCGATAACTCAAAAAATATTAATGCGAGACAGTTAAGATTGTCAACATTTTAGGTGACACATTACATTTGGTGAATGTGGTACCACCAGAGGAGAACATAATGAATGAAAGAAGGAAAAGGTACAATTTCGGGAAAAAATTTTATTGCATTTCTAGATGAATCTCGACGAATTATAATGAAAAAAACATAACTTTATGAAAAAAAAATCTGTCCGCATGTCTGTAGTATCGCGATAGCAGTCACAGATTTTGAGATAAGCTTTTAAATTTGTTACACTTGTTCTAAAGGCCAAAGAAAATTCTGTGATGAGCAAAATTGGCCTTCTGAAAGGGGGTCCATGGGACCCAAACTTTTTTGTATTTGAATTTACAAAAAAAATATATTCTTGATGAAAGATTATAAATCATATCTACTATATCAAGCGAATAAAATATATTTTCCAAGTACTTAAGTAAAACTGATGTAAACTGAGATATTTTACACATTTGGCCTCATAAAATGGGTTAGGATAAATTTAACAGTTTGATGTTTGAAAGGTCTGATTTAGTTACAAAAATGTCAATATCAGTAACAAAAAATTATTAATATATATGACATGAATTGTTATTGACATTATGGAATGACAGCATAATATATACTGGTATAAGAAAGTTGTGTGCTGGCCACATCAGATATTTTTTATACGCCGCCATAGAAATGTAAAAAAATATGAAATTAGAATCGTAGTAATTTTCATTTATATTCCTTTCATTTATATCCCTTTATATTTAAATATTACTAAATTATTTCTTCATTTTTCACTTTGAGGGAAGCACTTTTTTGAAAAGTGTGTATTTTATAAATGACTGATTCTATAAGCATTGAAATGTATTCATGTGGTTTATATAATGAGCTAAATATACACACATGCTATTTTTTCTAATATATATATATATATATATATATATATATATATATATATATATATATATATATATATATATATATATATATATATATATATATATATATATATATATATATATATATATATATGCGTATTCTTATCTGTAAACTCCTTTTTGGTGAAAATTAAGTTTCAAAGGTATCTTAAGAATGTTTCCTTTAAGAAAATGCTTTTGAAGAGGGTGCTTTTAAAACCAGCTCCTATTATCCTTAATCTTTGTTATCTGGAAATGAGGTAATATAGAAATATTTCTCGTGATGGGAATTTTGTTTCGAGGCGTAGTTGCCATGGTGAAAGAAATGCTTTTTTTAAGGAGAGATATTTAATTCAAAAAAGTTAAATTTTATTAGTAAACAGAAAATATGAAGAAATAAGTGTATTTGTTTATTTAACCGCGTATTACGTATTCATTGATAATCTATGTCAACAACTAATTTCATTCATTGATTATAATCAATGAATGAAACAAACATGTTTGTAATAGAATATCTCTGCTGACAACTTCAAGTGCTCCTTTTAAATCTAAAAAGCAGCTGCTACAACTGCACCTCTGTCAATCGAATATTTAAAAACATTATTTACTCTTTATAAAGCCGTTTCAAATATATGATTTTCTCTAAATACGGACTGATTTTCTTGAAGTAGTTTTTAAAGACGGCTCATTTTAAGAAACTGACTGGCGCTGGTGAAGGACATGGTGTAACTTACAGACTTACCTCTTATATCATGTCCTTTAACAGCTGTTTATGTTTGTCAGCGTACACTTGCATCATTAATAAACCTTCTATAGTATCCTCTGCTAAACTTATACGCCAGGATGTAAATATTAAGGTCTATTTTGAAAATGAACATTCCACATCCAAAGACGTAATATTTGCATAATGTCGTAGTCACTTGAACGTCTATCACATAGGCACTTGTTAATATTATGCAATTTGTCAATATCCGGATTTTTACTTAACTTTAAACCGCTGTTAAAATGTTTCTATTGATTAGAACAAAAAACGAAAACAAATAATTCATCTTAAATACGATATGGATTTAATATGTAACTTTACAGGCAATACTGATGAGTATTTTTGTTTTATTAGTAAGAAATACGTATATTTTATTTGGTGTCATTTTATGAAACTAAATAATCGTCTTTTCTATTAATAAAAAAAATACGTATCGGTATTGCCTGTAATTTTATATATTAGATCTACCTGGTATTTAGGATGAATCACTTGTTTTTGTTTTTTAATATTATTAACAGAAAATTTTTAACAGCGATTTATAGATTTAAGTTGGATACTTGGTGAAAGCGCACTCTTAAAACTAATTTAAATTTCAAGGCGACATGAACACCAAGGCCATCTTTTAACGTCTGTAATGTCATATTAAACATTGTTCAACATTTCAAAGAATTTCGATAAAGATAACCAGCAAAGAGCGTCTCACTAGGGACCGCTCTGGCTTTTACGCCGCCCTGGACAAAATACAAATGGCCGCCCCTTTAAAGTTATTTTTTCTTAATAAAAGATGGTTTTAATTTGCAATAAAAACGTATATTTAAAAAGAAACAAGTATTAATACTTAACATTTGGAACAGAACAGTAAAAATTAAAATAAAATAGAGCTACACTACCTATAGATACCTAGTTATAGGGTGGAATTTTACCTCTATTACGATTTCGATTTTTTTCTCACTTATACCTAAAACCTAAATAGAAAACAGACGGTAGATGCATAGAACCACAGTAATACATTGTTTGTTTGAGTTATAATCAGAAGAACATTTTTTTTCTCACTTTTAATTTTGCAAATTTTTTATTACCTCTTGTAATGAAATTGCAAGCCATTTTATTCCAGTTTGTTGTTGTCCATGATGAATTCAGTGTCAGCCAGTCTAGTCCAGATGGCGCCACTGATTTCTACTGGAACAGTTGGTTTTGTAGATTTTTGCACTAAATATCTATCTATCTTTATTGCTCATACTCTACTCTCAAATATCTGTCTCTTTCTAAACTATAATCGAGTTTAAGTAGCAGAATACTACGATGCTACTTTCTTTTTACTAGTGTAGCGTTCTGATGGAAACCATCTCTAGTTCAACGGTCTGGTAAAATTTATATGTTTTCTGGTATTATCATTTGATTTTATAATCATCATTATTTAAAAAGTTGCTATATTGGTTTAAAGTACCTTTGAGGTAATTTTCATAATAATATTGTACCGTAATTATCTTAATTTACGCCTTGAGCGAATTTGCTTTTCGGTAATCAGTTCACCTTGGTTGTTCTTTGGAACAGCCATCATTAATATTGATTAGTATCGATTTATCGTGCCTTGTTGGCAATTTATATAATATCCCTCTGATATTGTAATAAGTTCGTGTGCTAATTTAAACTAACTTTCGGTTATTGTAAATTTTAGATTTACTTATCAACCAGACCTCAGTAACGTAAGGTTTTTCTAAATTTAAAATATCGAATGCTTACTTGAACGTTTACTTAGTCTTTAGTCAGGATTGCTGCTCTAGTGAACCCTTGCCTAGTTCTTTGGCAAAGATACCTGCCTAGTTATCTGGCAATTGATTAACTTTTGATTATCTACAGTAAACATATAGTCAAGTTATATATCTTTAACTTTATTTGCAATTCATTATTCCCTCTCTCCGAGGAACTAATAAATAATTTAATTTAACATTACCTTCAAGTTGAAAACTATCATATTGTTTTATATTTAACAAATATTTATTTACGTTATCTTTCTAGTTGTCTGTCTGTATACAGACATTCTAAATTCTATTTTCTTGAAAATTAACTTCTTTTAGTGAAAAAGTATCTTAACATTTAGTGAATACCTATTTCACTTGTTTATTATCGTAGCTACACCTAGTTTATTTGTTGGACTAGTATTTTTTCTATTTACGTAACTTTTATTGGTACTTAGGTTAGTTGAAGTCTTCAACTTCCTAAAATATTGTGGGATACTGATCCTAGTTTATTTAGTTTGCAATTTACTCTGTAAATTTGTGTTAACTCTCATATTTTGTCTACGTAGCTGGAAAATTCAAACGTCACAGCTTTTTACTTTGTTTTGCCTATAATACTGATCTCATAAAACTCTCCCCTTTTTATGTTAATACCTTGACCAAGAGAAGAGGATAACTGGTGGATCGAACTGATCATTATATACTGGGTGGAGCAGGAAAATAATATTTTATACAACTGGCATTTTTTCTCAAGGGTAACTGCAGTACTGACAGTGGTGATTCAAACTGACACCGAATCCATTAAGAGCTTAGTCGTTGGTGGATTCTTCGCAGGACTAACCCATTGGAAGTTACGTAAGATCTTCGTCCCCAGGGAAAGTTATATTTGGTCAGAAGAAATTTGTAAGAGATCAGGCATTTAATTTTTTTTCCCTTTCAATATCATTTTTTTGTGTGGTTAGTTGTTGGTCTTCAACCACAAGTACATTTTTTTGACTAAAAGAGGCCATCTGAGCCAATTTAAATATTGTACATATTATATTCTTTTTATTAAATAATATCTTTTTATTCAACTTCCTTCCCAACCGAATTCAAGTTTTAACGTTATCTTTATCTTTTAACGTAAACTTTTAATTATTTGGTACTTGCAAAAGTCCTGGCGCCTAGCCTAGATTTTGGTGAGGACTCAAATCAATCTAAGCCCTTATTCACGACCTGCTCACTGAGCTACCGGTCAATAAGTACAACCCCCAGCTTATTGTGTTATGCCAGCAATTGGACGGGGGGTGTTGCACTCTTTTAAGTTTGTTTGATCAGCAATTTCATGTTCAATTGCTAAAATGGCCAAGTCGTTTATTCGATTTTGCGTAGTAGTTGAGCGTAAAAAGGTTTTGATTAATTTTAATTTAGAAAAACGTCTTTCTCCACTTGCTACTGATATTGGAATAGTCAGTAGTATTATTAAGACAATACTAAGATTTGGAGCAAAATTTAGCATTGTTAGTATTTTAGGAACATCACTTAGACTTTCTTTTTTGTCCAAAAGTGCACAAACTGCAGAACTGACTAACGTCAGGAGTGCAATCTAATATTATGGAATAGTATTTAATTTTTTTATTTCAGCAATAATATGCGATTTTACACTTTCGTGAAGCAAGTCTATTACCTCGTTTTGAATGTTTTTTCCAAGATAGTGAGCTTTGGTTTCCTGTTTTTTAACCACTCTACGCACGTGTTCCTCCATGATGGGGTCAAATTCAGATAGCAATTCAACTATTTTTAAAAAGTTGCCGTTATTATGCTCAAACAGCTTGTCGCTTGTACCTTGAAAAGCTAAACAACTTTTACTGGGCATTTTAGTAATTCCTGCAATCTGTAGAAGCACCTCGTACCAGAGATTCGTTTCAGCGTTAATAACTCTTTGGGCAGCTGAATCTATAGATTTACAACACTTTAACCTTTGACTGAGTTCTAGCCAGGATTTTTGAGCCTGAATATGATTTTTAGAAATTTCGTGATCCTTTAAAGTTTCAACGATGTGCTTCCAACTTTTAAAACCTTCTTTTCATATAACTCGAGACTAAAATGTTTTTTTTACTCGTGTGGTTTATAGCACTCACCTTCTGCGCGTACTATGAACGACCCACTTGTAAAAAAACCGTTTTAGCCACTTGTTATATAAATAGCTATTTGTGTATTAAGAGCGCAAAGTGATATATTGTCGCTCTGAGCGAGACGCGTCTATCTCGCGAGAGCGGCAATGTTACTTTGCGCTCAAATTACACTCATGATTTTTTCTACAACCGGTGTTTTTATAAAAATGATTGGTAAAAATTAATAATTATTGATAACCTCAAATTTGACAGTTCAGTTTCAAAACATGAGCATCAATTTGCGCTACACATGTTTTTGTAGAAATGTTTGTTAAAATGGTATTTACTGCAAAATTAAATAAAAAATTGCTTTAGTACCTATTAATTATTTATTTAAATACTGTCATCTTATGATTTATATCTATATATAACGAAATTTAAATGTTTTTGGAATTCTTCTAACACTTCCTCCTTCTTTAGTGGTGAAAAGCAAGCCGAAGAATTAAAGGGTATTAAAAGTATGTGTTTGATGACATATATGTAATACTTTGAAACGATTGTATTCAGTCTTCTTCTGGGAAAATAATTATATTTGGTCGACATTTGTAGTAGACTTCTTTGAATCTTCTTAAACAAACCATTCTTTGACATGTCTTGGTCGCAGTTTTCAATTAGGGCAGTTAAGTATATTAAAGTGGAATGGCGTATTTGAACATGGCACAATTCTTTACAAGTATCACATAAATTATACTTTTCAAAACTTTCCATTATCTGATAATTATTATAAGAATAAATTTATTTGACACAAATAGCTGTTTTAAGAACGTTTTGACACATCAAATAATTATTTGTTTATTTTTGCTAACTGCAGCGGCCTTCTATGTCCAAAACATAATATTCGTCTGTGCTATGCGAAAGCTTTATAAGTTCATTGAATTGGTAAAAACAGTTATTTCTACCACCTTTAGTAGCACAAAATTGTTAAAAAATAAAAAGATGAGTTACTACCAACCAATTTTTAAACTGTTTTCCGTAACTAAAGTTGGTAGTTTGTATCTTATTTAACGCAATAATTTGGGCACCAGTGTGATTTATAGATACTGCGAATTATTTACTAAATATAAACTTCTACGACCCTTAGTATAATGAAAGTTTCCAAAAACGATAGATTACTATAAAAATAGCTGATTTTTTATTACTTTGTGTAACTAAAGTTGGTAAATTGTGGTAATTGTGCGGCGAGCGACAAAGTAAAAAAACGCCCGCTCCTCGGAAAAGTGCAACTTTGCGCTCTCTTTTTGGAAGCGCAAAGTTGCACTTTTCGTTCGGTTGTAGAAAAATACAATTATGCAATTATTTTATTGTCTCCATGAGCTTTACATATTTATTATATTATACAACAATCTTTTATGTTAAATACTTAGTTTCGTTTGTTATAGTTGCCCTTGCAATTTTCTTCAACGTAGTGATTTGTCAGTAAATTCTTGCATATGAGGGTTAAGCACTTATTGACATACATTTTCAATCTTCTTCAGTTTTATGTATCTGGACTTTAACCATGCACTATAACAATATACCTGTCTTAGTCGCATATGATTTTTTCTATCCATTACCACAGAAAATAAATCGTTATATCTAAAATGCCACACGTATTTGTTAATTGAGCATTGTTTACAATGCAACTTACTACGCCGAACATTCTCAATATCCTTTTCATTTGTAATTGTTTTTACTTGATAGGCTGAAGCATTATTTATTTCTCTAATATCTTTAATATGTCCATAGATTTATAGACTATCGTTTATCTCTCATGATCGACAAAAATATAATATAAGATTATCACTTTCATTTGTAGTCTCCCTGACAGAAGTAGAAAAACATAAAAGAAATGTGTTGGATATTATTGGAATTTTTATGGTTGGGTAAAATGATAGGGGTTTTATTATATGTCTTTACAAGCCTTCAATAATGACAGGTTTACAACGTTTTCGATTAGTTACAAATTCGATAACTATTTAAGTACAATTACAGTAAGTTGCGGATGTCATTTTTAAAATGATGCGTGATCGAGATATAACTGGAAAATTCGGAATTTTAAACAGATTTAAGAAATCATATGAGGACTGTCTAAAAAACTTTCAAAACGTAGTCGACAAAAAATTGCTTTAAATTTAAATCCTAGAAGCAACACACGTTTTTAGAGTAATTCGACTCCGCTGATTCCAAAAATTTCAATTGCCATCTCGAACTGGGGATTGGACCACTCAAAAATCAGCCCTAAAGGTATATTTTTCCACTTTTCGAGAATTCTTCTGAAAGGAAATAGAGACAAACTTAAGAGAGTCCAAATGTAACTTATAAAATTGTCTTTAAAATTATGTGTATAAAGTTAAAATCCCACTAGCTCATTGGCATGTAATGGGGGTCTAAAATGAGGCACATGAACAACACACAGACACAAATCAACGAGTTTGGAATACCTACATCAGATATCCGAGAACTTTTCTCTGACTTAAGTAAAATTCCTCTGACAACATCACCCATAGATTACGCTGAAAAGTTTATAGTGAAACTCTATAACATTGATGCTGATTTAGCAAATGAAGCAAGATATATACTGTTTGGAGAACTGAAGAAAACGCCATCCACATCAGTCGATTTACATCTCCACGTAAAGAGAGCGCCTTACCAAGCTTTCCTGAAATATTCAAAACTTCGACTCTCCGACTTGATAAAGATACGTACTTATTTCTTAAATGTATAATAACTTTGTATAATTTTTTTTGAAGGATCAAAACGAGGACTCACCACCTCCCCACCAGCAACCTGTGCTTGAATAGAGATCGTCTCATGTTGGTGCTTTAATATATTATACAAATGTCTCAAGTCAGTCTAAATGTTCAAGTATGTGTTCATGCTCGCCTGGATGTTCGAATGCAGATGAGCTGAATCACCTAGATAAATATACTGATGGAAAAATTTATTAATGTTTCTCATTTACTCTTTGACTATTGAAATATTTTCCAGAAATGAGTTTATTTTATATGTTTTTCAAAAAATTCAAGCAAATGAATTGTGCTCTAGTCAGTAAATAACTAAATATGTAAAATAAGTACTTCGTATGGTTTTTTTTCAGTTTATAGCTTTTTTTTAGTAGCCATTCTGACCACTAAATCGAAATTTTTTAAATCAGCGGTCGAATTACCCTTAAACCATACGTTGTTAAAACTAGTGTGATTTGTTTCTAGGAATGGTTTCAGAATGCTCTCCTGAGAATCCGGTCAAGAGGATTACGCTCATGACATTTCTGACGTTACAGATCGTAAAAATCTGATTATATTTCACACACTATATGAAGTAATAATCTTCTTTTCTGAACAACTATGGCTAACTAATTTGTTGATTTTTTTAATTATGCCTCACTTTAGATCCCCTATTGTATGCCAATGAGATAGTGGGAATATACCTTTATATACGTAACTTTACAGGAAACTATATAAGCTAAATTTCACCTTTCTTTGTCTTTTTTCGCTCAATTCATTATCTACAGTGTAACAGTCCGTTTTTTTAAGATGGACAATATGGACTACATTCCGTATAAAGTATATGGAAACTGTTTGAATTAAAAGTTAGATTTCAAATTCGAATGAAATAATTTAGCCAAACATTATTATACTAGCTAGTTAGTGCTCCGCTACTGTGCGGGCGGACAAAATTGTTTGCGGCTAGGCTTCGTCGCGCGCACGAAGGGACAAATTGGGTGTGTGCGTTAGCGGGAGAACGTTAGAACAAGGCAGATCAGTGAGAGAGGCATATTAAAGTTGTTAGTGTGTGAAATGCTGACGCCCTGAGACGGTGTTTTGAATTGTAAATTTTGTGAGTGTAAAACGTTGGCCAGGCGATGCCGCTTCGTGGAAAGAGCTGAGCTGCTGGAAGTGTTATAAGGCCCAGGCCTCACACTTGATAAACGAGTAAGAATGTTTACTTTTATTGACGTCCCTACGACCAGAAAGATATGTAATTTCATGAAATTTTAACTTACAAATCCTTAGGTACCTAGGCAATAAATATTAACATGTGTCTGAATTAAATGCATAGCAAGTGAACAGTAAATTATTAACGTACATTTCGATAAGTTTTGCAAATCCGCCCCATGCCTTTGAACTAAAGCCGTGTAAAGATTTTACTTTGACTTGTGGTTGCTTATTATTGGTTGTTTAAATAGCTACACATTTTTTCCATCTTTCAATGGCAGTTTGTGGTTGTTAAATTAAGAAAAACATATTTTAATCTTAAAAAGATGGTGGCGCCCGATAACAACTAAGTGAGTTGCGTTGATATTTTGTATTATTTAAATTGGCGATTGCCATGTGTGTCTTGCAACGCTCTTTTTTTTACTTTGGTTGGGAGGAGTAACCCTGGACAACCAAATGTCCCATTAACGGGTGCAAGTTAAAGTGCGCACAAAGGCCGACTCAGCTCAGCCTAGGTCGACGTTCGGTTTATTTATAAGGCGCCACCTAAAAGTAGCCAGCTAAAGCTAGAAATACTGCCTGATGTTGAGGTAACCCGTTAATGCAAAAAGGGGTTGATCCGGAGCTCAAACTCCAAAAGGGAAAAACATCTAGATCGATAGGAAAAGAAACACTTTGACTTCCTGGAACTCAGATTTCTCTATATTTCGATCCTCATAAAATGTACAGTTAAATTACGTCACCTTAAAATACAATTTCCACAGTATTTATTATGTACACGTTTAATAATAATTATTTCCCAAAATACTAATCACATAAAATATGGTACCATTCGTGAATTCACGGAGGGCGCACAGCCACTATTATTACACCCTATTCATAGACAAGGATAAGTTTAAAGTATAATGTATTTCATATCCACCAAAAGAAATAGGGCTACCGCAACCCCTCTAATTACTATTTATCTGTACTAGTTATGATACTATGAGTGGATAAATCAACCACGAATGACTAAAACAACCACGAGTGAATAGGAAAAACCCTAAAATAAAACATAAAACCATATCTAACTTACTTACTAGTCAGTTACCTCTTCCTAACGAGGGTTCTCCAGTCACGAAACAATCCGTCCTGTATTCGATTCACAGATATTTATAGCAAATCAACCTGAACCTTCTGAAAGATCATCCATACCAATATACCATTTACCAAATTCTCTGCATCGAGTTACGGCAAACTAGCCCATTTAAAAACGAAATGGAATCCGGATGGCTTAGGAATAGATTAATATTATATCTGACTGGAAGGACGAGGCCGGTAAACGAAAAAAAATATTCGTAACCCCTAGATAACTTCACACTCTAGAAATTGTTTCCGCCATCTAGCAGTGGGAAAACGAAATTATTTCCTCTAAACTGGACCCTATCGATAGGCAGCCAACAATATCCTACAGAAATTAAAATACTGATATACGAAATAATTTGACGTGAAAACTGAACCGTAACAGTCTTTGTTTTTGATTTATTTAGTTGTAAGTTTTATTCGATTTTTAACTGGTTAACTACTTTGCTTCCACGCCCAGAGAAGAGAGTCGTAAATATTGCTCATTTTAAATAAATGTATTTTGCTATGAGATTTTTTCCATTAAATAAAATTTAAACTGAACTGTTTTAATGATATGGTAACAGACGTTATAATAGATATTCACGGAAAGTGAAAAACTATACCTTTATCAACCCTGAAATTGAGATGACAACCAAAAATTTCGGAATCAGCGGGGTCGAATTTAAAAAAATAAGTTGTCAAAAAATTTGCTTTAGGGGTGACTTTCGAAGGTTCTTTTTTAGAAAATCTGACGTTCGTTAACCATTTTGTTGCGGCAATTTTTTTAACTATGTCGCTTTTTTATATAATCATTTATTAAACGTCAGCCTATTTCCACCACCCAGACCAATCTCTGACGCCAGAAGATAAACTCATCGGTGCCTATATAAGCACCTTAACCTGGAAATTTTGTCGAATCCTTTGTGTTGTCCATTTCGAAAGATAGTAACGCAAGCTGGTCCTCTCAGGCATTATACATCATCAGCTTGGTCCTGTAAGTTTTTGAACCCACGAGGTTTGGATAGAAGCACACACCAAAGAGTTTCACACAACCGAATCAACATTTGTGTCTCTATATACATTACTTTGCGACTCGTTAGGAGAAATTTTATGGCTAAAACTTTATTGTCTCTTTTGAAAGGAAATGTTTAACAACGACACCATCAAGATACAGGGTTACATGTTTTTGCCTGAGAGTGAATAGATGCCTATCTTACCGCAGCCAGACCTGTGATACAATAGGCGTATTCTTCGTGAGGTGCAACATAGTAAAAGAATTTAAGAAACAAATATCATTTTTCTACATTTTCATTGCTTAGAATCTGTTTACAATTATTAAGATCACTTCAAAGCATTAGCTACTACTAACCCAACTACCCCACTAGTTGATAGTCTATAAGAGCTAATGCATTTTTGAAATTACTATTAATCCAATTTATGTAAATATAATTACATAAGAAATTGTACAAAATATGCGTTATTAGTTGAGGCACTGCTATATAATTTAAGACAAGGAACAATGCAAACTATGGATAATGGATTAATAAACGTCACCATGTTGCCCAAACATAATTACACGTGATTGTTCTACCTAATTACATGTATAGCGTTACTTGAACAATATTAATAATTAATATATTCAATTTGCAGTATTACACAACAAAGGATATGCATTGCAAACCCATTGGGCATTACCTATTAAACTATTATGACAAACGTCATGAAGTAGTTACTTAATTATTAATGACAATAACACTACTGTTAATAATTAAATTTATCAACAGGGTTAAAAATCAGGGTCGCACTGAAGTGGTGGAAACTGTAAAAAGTTTTTCCGTAATATTGTTACGTGTTTGTTGTCCCCACAAACAACTCAAACCGTGGATTCGTTGATTGAATGTCCTGGTAACTCTTATCACCACTTTATTAACTAATTAATAATCAACAATTATGACTTAATGAATGAGTTGACTGTAATCATAATTAAACACTTAGAAATCACTACTTCAGTCTTTAACTTATTTCTTTTTTACTAGCACAATTTCAAATCAATACTGACATCCTGCACCCATTGCGTGTTATATATCCATCTATGTATGATCATTCAAGAACTTTACTGAATATTCCCGGACCTTCTCGTACAATTCTAGATCCTTCTTTATTAGCCCATACTACCTTGGCTATTTAATTTAAGATTTAGTACTGGTGACGCTATCTCGGGGCATATTTTGGAATTATATAGTCCATTGGCAAATTTATATGGAAAAGTAAATCCTCCATTTAATTTGGAAAAGTAAACTACATATACAGGGTGTTTCTAAAAGATATGTCAACAGCTTAACGAGGTATTCTGGGAAAATAATATTATGTCGATTTAAACCATATTATTATCTGCTTATATCCTAACAGGATGACCTGCGGAACTACAGAATTTTAAATTGAAGAAAAGATAGTGCTATGTAATAATACTATGTCGCTGGAGATGTTTTGGCTATCAATAAAACCTACTGTCAGTGTGCAATTCAATTTCTATCTTTCAGCCAATAGGCACTTTCTGGATAAAATCTATGATCTGGTTATCATCGATGCTTGTTAAATTCCCAATTCGCTTGTCAAACAGTACACGACGAAGATTGGCATTAGAAGAGTCTGTTATGGTTATATTCTAAAAAATATATGTTCAGCATTAATTATTATTTATAACAATGTATAAAACATAAAACGCACCACATAAATTAGACAACCTCTAAACCAAAGCCAAAGCTGCTCGGACAGAGGTTACACAGTTGAAAAAAAACGCGGACACACACAACCAAACCCCTCGACTTTACCAGAATCGAAACCGGGATTTGAACCCGGGAATCGATAGGCAGTAACTAGCTACGTTTGTCACTTAACGCTCTGATCCACTGTGCTACCGAGCTCGATATGCACAACTTAGCCTCTTAACTACCCTCTTAACTAACTTCTTGGTTATCACAAACTGGAGAAGATCTGTAAAAACTTTGCAGCATCAGGTATGTTTCTATGGTTGACTTCGTGAGTGACGTTCACTGTGGTGAAAAAATATGCTTATATTTTGAGAACGACCGTTCGACATCTATTGATGTAATACAAGCATACTTAAAATAGTCTTTGAACGCACTTAACGTATCTGGGGCTGCACCATTAGTATCACCACAAATTTGTCTCAATCTGGTAAAACCGGTGTTTTGCTTTAACACACGTACGAGCTTTTCTCTAACAGGCTCATTTTTTACGTTACCTATAGCGTGTAGCAGTCGATTTACTTCTTCCTCTATTTGCAGTGACTCTGCTAACGAAAACGCACTGTTTTGTGAGTTTTGTATGGCGTCATGTATTCTTTTATAGTTCTTGTCAATAGTTTTTAAAGCTGTTTCAACAAAAATATCTTCGAATTTTGTCTGGCTCTCCTTAATAGCTCCAGCCTCATCAGGATTGAATTGTAGTATCGCAGTTTTTATTTGCTGCAAATATTCAGCATAATGTAAAGCTGCCTTCAACCATATTCCCCAACGTGTAAGAATCGGCCGTGGTGGTTTGAGAATATCGGGACACTTGCTGTGAAATGCGCGAACACGTTTAGAAGATTTAAGGGACACTTTTTTGTACTTGCTATTAATGCATCTACCTCTGGAAAACCTCGTCGAATAGTTTCTGCCACAAAATATAAAGTATGCACTTTACACGTAACATGTACCAATCTACAACCGTGTTCTCAATAAGGGACGGCCTACCAAACGCATTGTCGCGGCACCATCGGGCACAAACATCAGCACTTGACAGATCAAATTTTTCTAACGTCTCCAGCACCACCCGCGTAATTGTTTTGCCAGTACACTGAGTTAGTCTTTTGCTAACTGTAACAGTGAAAATGTTGGTTTAAGAGGGTCCAGTACACGTAGTATAACATTTACAATGGAATTTTTTTACGATCTGTCTTCTCGTCAACACATAACCACAGTCGTGTATTTTTTAATACACATTTGATCTTATTTGCAATGTCTTCGCGTAGAGTTGGTACATAGTTACACAACGTTGCGCGTCTTGGTAACGTCACCTGGGGATTGTATTTATTTCAAAACTCCCGAAATGGTTGTTTATCGAGTATGGGCAACGGAACATCACAGGCAATCAGCGTTTACAGTAAATCGAACATAAACTGTGTTTTCGAAGGCACTTAATTTTTCTTAGTTTTATGCTACACAGTATTTCGTGACGTCTACAATCATATTTATCCCAGCACATCAGGTCTGTCTCGCACGCCTTAAAAATTATTGTAGCATCATTATAGAATCAATTCTGAAATTCACTGATAAATTTATTTACTTTGTCAGCGTATAGCCGTTTTTTGCCTTTGCGCACATCTGACATATTTTATTTTTAAATTAATATCAACAATAAAATACATCAAATAAAATTATCAGCAATACAAGAACATAAAATACAACGGAGAGGAATAAATTAACGTGTAAAACCTACGACATACAAAAATGGACTAGCCTCGCGGTTCGCTTCGATTTGTCCGCCGGCCGGTCATTGCCTCACCAGATATCTATCTACCTGCTGTTGCTCTACTGAATAGCCGCACGACTTGCCAACCGTAATTTTTATTAACATGTATAATATACGAAACAAAAATTGAATAAAACGTAATAAAAATGACCGTAAAAATAGTTATTCAATATCATAAGATTTTGTAAACAAAATATATTTTTAAAAGTGGTGGGAATTAGTAGGAAATTATGAGTATTAGTAGAGAATTGTAGGAATTAATTATTAATAATTGTGAGAAATTAGTGGAAGTTAGCAGGGGAATTGCGGGAATTAGAAACAAAAAGGAAATGGTGTACAAGATTTTGACCAGTGGTTTCCCCCTCGATTTTGGCAAACCCTACATTAAATCCAATAATATTATACTAAATATACGACTATCAACTTTAACAGTTTAGAAGGCGATATAATATGATACTGCAGTTTTCAACTGTAATATAATATTTTTGTATACGAGTATACATTTTAAATCATAAAAATAAGTTGAAGTGATATTTTTCACTTTGTATATTTTTTATTTTATCATTTCGTAAATATATCATCATACAATAAATTGGGAATTCTTCTCTATACAATTTGTTTTATAGACGTGTCGTCGGTCGAAATAAAAATTTATTTGCATGTTTATAAATAGATGCACATATCAACCTATAGGTGTCGCTTACGTTTACAGTATCAATTTGAATTTATTATCCCAAAGGAATGCAATAAATAAATTTTTCAAGCGACATTCTATTGACTTCGGGTCTTATTGAGAACCCAACGCTTGGGAGTAAGGAACTTGCCAAATAGGCCATGACACGGCGCGGCGTGTATATCGATATACTCTAAATAAGTATAAAAATAGTGTTAGTCCCAGTTACGAACTATTTAATTACACCACAATTGTCCAATTCTGGAATAAAATAGGATATCACTATACATTATTATGTTACTATTTTCTTTAATAAATTTAATTGATTGCGTTTTATGGTTACTAATTTTTTTTAATTAGTTATATAACTTCACCTACTTTCGCTACCAAGGCCAATCACCAACGTTAGGAGATATGCTCATCACTAGACGCAGGGAAAACTTATGATATGCCAAAGACGAAGTTAACTTTCCTATTATTTATTTATTTATTTGTTTACGTACACCATCCAACAGCCGAAGCCAAGTACTGGATGGCAAAATACAATAATTAAATATTATCACATTGATTAGGTATACAATTACATCACAAAAATACATTATACATAACTGACAGTTATGTTATAAAAATATGGAATAGTTTAAAGCTAAATTTATGATTTGAGAAGAAAAGTAAATTATAAAAGTATAAAATTCATTTCGTAGTAAGCAGATTTTTTAGATATCTTTTAGTACAGTTAAAGATATCAATTTTGTCTTAGAGACTATTATAATTTTTACACATAAAATGAAGCGGCGAGAATTTAAGCTTATTCGTCCGCGTCTTGTGAAGATAAATCGCCATATTATTCCGAGCCTCAATTCTGGGCACATGAAAGGGTAGTTGCTCCAATATCGTAGGACAATCTAAGTTACTGTTTATAATTTTATACAGAAATATTAATGATTTGTATGATCCTGCTATCCTGTAAACTTGATACTGCAAATCTATTAAGTAATAATACATGAGGTGCTCCATTAGGTAGATAAAATCAATCTTCTTTAAATACCAAATACTTAAGAAAACATCTTTGAATAGTCTCCAAGTTTTCAATATACGTCAGATATCCAGGACTCCAGATTAAAGACGCATATTCAAGCTTTGATCTGACAAAAGTATTGAATAACAACACTAAGACAGTGAAAGTCGCAGAATTTACAATCACAAAACCCAAGTTTCTAAATGAAGCTTATTTATATGTAAATTAAAAGTTAATTCACTGTCAAAGGTAACCCTGAGATCTTTTATGTAATTAGGACGACTTAAAATGCTGCTGTTCAATTCATAGACATATAGAATGGGATTTTACTTTTTACAATTTGACATGATATTACATTTCTCAACTTTTAATGGAAGATTATTTAATGTACACCAATCACTCATATTCAATAGGGCGCTCTGTAACTGTTTACAATCTGACTCAGAGTCTATACAAAAATACAGTTTTATGTCATCTACATACAGTAAATAACATACTTCTAAGTTAACAACAATTTCATTTATAAAAAATATAAAAAGAAAAGGTCCCAGAATGAATCCCTTGGGGACACCTGAATTTACTGATACTGCAAATGATTTAACACCACAATATTCAACATACTGTGTTCTCTCAATGAAGTAAGATTTAAATAGATTCAACAACTGGATGGAAAGTCCAGCAAGTTTAAGTTTAAATCCATGTAACGAGCAATGTATTGCGAAATACAAAATAAATTGGAGACAGTGGATTTATTTTTTTATGAGTCCATGCTGATGAATACTAATTTATCCCTGTATATGTGGATAGAGCAGATCCTGCTGTGTATCGTCATAATTCGTCGAGATTCATCCAGAAATGCAATTTCAAATTTTTTTTCACGAATACATACCTTCCTCACTGAGGGGTGAGGAAGTAATTATACAGAGTGGTTCTGCTAGAACATATGCACAATCTCTGACAACAAAAGCTGGAATATCGTCAGGTTTTTTTGTAAATTTAGGCTTTAGCTTTTTTAACAAGGATAAGATATCATTTATAGTAAATTTATTGATATGGAGGTTACTATTAGTGAAACGATTGTCCAACATATCATATAAAATACTGTTATTCATATTATCAGGATTGGGATTAGTAAATGAGGTGCTGAAAAATGTTGCAAATCCATCTATAATTTGTTGGATAGTATTTAGATGTTCATATTTATATACCAAATTTTGAGGGATAGCGGATGTACCTTTTTTTAAAATTTATGTATGCCTAAAAGGATTTTACATTATTTCTAATATTATCTTGAACATTATTTATATGTATATAATTTTTCAGCATAATCAATGTCTTTCTTAGTTAAGGGTTCGTAACTGTTTTAATTGATCATAAATCTCTGACTCTTCATCACCCATTAGCTTATATAAATTCCAGAGCCTGCTTTTTTATTTTAAATTATTTATATTAATATTAAACCAGTATTGTATTAATACAATACTTAGACACACTTCATAAAAATATTCACAAGCTAAGTCCACACCACTAAAATTGTTGAGGACACTCCAATTGTGATTTTTTATACTATCATATAATACGTAATAGTTTGCCTTACGAAAATTGTAAGACCTTTTTTGTTATTCAGCAGAGAATTCACAACAAAAGATATGTTAAGTGCAGGATGATGGGCATCTTCTTTCAATAAAGGGTCATCCAATTTAAAGACCTCGCAAACTTTGTTGGCCACTGTCAAATCTAATGTACAGCTATTTGAGTTTAATATCGTATTATATTGTTTACATTCAAAAAAATTGATAAATGATTGTAATTGTAACATATGACCTGTAAGCATAGTATTATGTTGTTTGAATTCTGGTATGTTAAAGTCACCCAAAATATAAATTTCATACCCATTTAAATACTCTAAGGTTTCGATGCCTTAAAAAATCTACTATAATAGGTCGTTGCTGGAGGATATATATCACAAAAATAAAAAAAATTAAAGAAATTACTTTCTATTTTTACACCTACAATAATATCAATAAGGGGAGTAGTATTTGTTATGTAATCCAGATTTAATCGAGTACCACAAAATTTTTTATTTAAACCCAACCTACCTCCTCGATTCAGGTTTCTATCGCACCTAAAGACATAATAATGAGATAATTATATTCCGTATTACGCGCGATATAATAATAAAAATAAACTGTAATTTCTGACAGTGGCCTTACACATT